>RJWH01005787.1:44843-68690 GCA_004363575.1 Solenodon paradoxus | reverse complement strand
GCAACGTGTGGAGTAGGGCGAGGCAGTACTGAAAGAGGCCTACAGGAGCAGCAGCCGGGGCCAAGTCAGCCATCACCTCCAGCT
Organism: Solenodon paradoxus; assembly: GCA_004363575.1. Classification (NCBI taxonomy): domain Eukaryota; kingdom Metazoa; phylum Chordata; class Mammalia; order Eulipotyphla; family Solenodontidae; genus Solenodon; species Solenodon paradoxus. The sequence goes on along the minus strand of RJWH01005787.1, from coordinate 68,606 downwards.
CAGTGTTGCGGGCTCTTACCTGATGGGGCCGAAGGGCCCTGGTCCCCTGGCCGGGGCTCGCTGAGCTCACCAGAGATGTCTTTCCGGCCACAAGGCAGCGGGAGGGACTGGCTTCTCTTCAGCAGGGGCCCAGCGGCTGCTGGACGGTGGCTCCCACGGCCTGCAGAGGGGACAGCTTGAGGCCAGACCTTGGCCCCAGCAGCGCCCCACACTGGCACTGCCCCTGGGGCCATGTCTGGACCCTGTGCCTTCCAGCCTACCCCTGGGCCTCTGCTCAGAAAAGTGAGGCAGGCGGGCCAGTCTGTCAGGCCCTCGCCCACCCAAGGGCTCCCCGAAGCACAAGCCCCTGCTGTCGGCCGAGCACCTGAAGGCTGAGCCAGGCCTCCCCCAGGTGAAGGAGCAAGTGACTGCCCGGCCCCGCCTCACACCCAGGACACGGGCCTGCCAGCCGTGTGGCCAGCGCAGACATCACGTGTTCTAGAGCACATGTACGAGAATGTGGCTCAGCCCATCGTGCTGTCCAGGCAGGGTCAGCCTGCGGTGGGCAGCGGGGACAAGAGTGGCCAGCGGGGTCTCGGATGTCACCCTCTCCACCTCCGCCCACTAAAGGCAGCACCAGTGAATCTCTGCCTCCGGTCAGCACTCGCTTGCGACCCCGAGGACGGCAGACCTCACGCCTGCTGTGCGTCCTGTCAACCCGGTCAGCACTGTGGGCTGAGCAGACTCAGCAGACGCTGCCCGTCCCCAGATGCAGGCCCGAGTGCTCAGAGCATGCAGTCAGGGGAAAGCCGGAACTTGTTCCCGGATGGCTTTCCCTGGGCTGTGCCCTGGCACAGATGGGCCCGCCGGGCAGGACAGCCGCAGGTGAGGGGCAGGGGCAGAAGAGGGTCCCTCTGGCGGGGCCACAGGCAGTACCTGGGTCACAGGGTTCCTGGGGCCGCGGGGCCTCCTCGGGGCTGCAGCTTGTGTGCCTTTTGGCCTTGCCAGCAGCCACGCTGGCCACAGACACCTGGGGGATGGCCTGGCTCTCCTGGAGAGAGAAAGCAGGTGATCCTGGAGCAGCCGGGCCAGGAGCCGGGCGGCCTGGGCCCAGTGAGCTGCTCTACTCCGTGGACAGTGGCTGCTGACTAGGATGGAGAAGAGTGTCAGGAACAAAGGAAGGAGCCCTGAGGTGTCAGAAAAGAAGAGGGCAAACAAGGAGAGCGCCAAGGGCAGAGCAGGCGTGCCTCCTGAGAGGCTGCGCGGTCAGCGAGGGCATCAGGTGTGGGCCGTGTGGCCTGTGGCCACTCAGCCCAGGGACAGGAGCCCCTGGAGGGACTGTGTTTGAGGTGCACTCCAGCCCTGTGTGGTCACCTCCTCCCAGGGGCCCAGGGCCACCCGGTCACAGCGCCACTCACGGGGTTGAAGAGCTCGGTGGTCAGGCCCAGGTAGTCATGCAGAGCGAGGAAGGTGACCCTCTGCAGCCGCACCATGATGATCTGCGAGGGGCGAGAGGGCAGCGTGGCTGACACCCGGCGGGCCGCCGGAGGTGGTCTGGGGAACAGGGAGGGACACAGGACTCTGCAAGGCTGAGATGATTTCGAAACTGAGGTGTTCAGTAATGAAGGCGCTTGTGGGATGCAGGCGGGCACAGCTGAGGACCTGAGTCATGAATGTTGTTCTCACAAAATAAAACATGCGCTTCCCACGGCCACACGCCTGCCTTGCTCTTCCTGCGCCCAGGACCCCACCGCACCCGCCGCTGTGCGGAGAACCGGCCCCACCGCACCCGGAGACTTGGTGGCAGAGACGCAGCCCACAACAGGAACTGTGATGGGCACTCGGCACGTGGGCACAAGGCGACGGGACTCCCAATGTCTCAAAACCAGCGCCCAAGTGTTTGGGTGCTGGGGCCGCCCAGCAGCTGGCAGGCTCACCCACCTGTACCACCCTCACCAGGGTCTCAGGGTATTTCTCGAAGACTCCTTGAAAAGCCACAGCGGGAAGCCGGAGGACGGTGGACGGGACAGCGGCGCGGGCAGACACTGTCTTGTAGGGTGCGGTGTGGCCCTGTAAGGACAGCTCATGAGTCCCCTCCTCCCGTCCAGGCCGGTCGTCACTTCCTGGGGTGTCACGTACTCTTGTGTCCCGAGAGTGGAGGGCCTGGTTCTCCAGGAGAATGGAAACCAGTGGACGGGCCCCCACAAGGCCCCCAGGAGCCAGGACACTGTGAACGACCCCTCGGGGTGCAGACTGCCACCCGAGGGTGACTTGATTTTCCTCCCCTGGGACCCGCAGGGGTCAGAGGAAAGCTTCCCACCCTCTCGGTGCAGCTCCAAGTCCACCCCACCGGCCTCCCACCCCGACAGGGTCCTCTCTCATCCACAGCTCAGGCGACTCAGTCACTCTACTCTCACCCTGAGGCAGCCCGTGCCGAGGACTGAGCTCCATTCGCCAAAAGCTGGCCTGTTCTATGGGTGTCCGTTTCGGTCCACCAAGCAGCTCAAAGACATTTGGGTGGTTTCCAGTTTGGGGCAACTAAAAACGAAACTGGGGCACACCCTGGTGGCATGGTGGTTTGGTTAAGCGCAGTCCATGTGCAGCCCCCAAATGCTTCCTCCTCCCCCCTGCCTGCCTGCCTGCTTCCTTTCATTCCTGCCTTTAAAATAAAATTTAAAAAATAGAAAAAAAGTTGCCGTGAAGACTCTTGTGCAGGGTTCTGTGTGAACCAAGTTCCTCCTCTTCCCAGGAGCGCATTTCCGGTCACACCACAGACACCTCCACTTCCAGGCCACGGGTTCCGGGCTGTGCGGCCCCCTTCCGAGGTCCACAGGAGGCCCCCACGTGCTGGCACCATCTCACGTTTCAGCCCAGGACGGGCTGGCTGGCAAGACGGCCCCGGCATCGGAGGGCCCCCAACGGGCGGCCTCAAGGAGACGGGGTCGTCAGCCGGCTCGGTCTCGACTTCACCAACAATGCGACGTCCGGAAGGGAAGCGACACGTCTCTGGACATCTCTGCAGGGACCGTGTGCCATCACCTCAGAGCCAGATTTCCTCTCGTCTGGTCTTGATTGTAACAAAGGGCACGTTTCTGGCCATTTCTGAGTCGTCTGGCCATTCCGGAGAATCACAGGTGTGAGCACGTGTGCTGAAGGCGCCAACGCGCGGCGTCCAGGCACTGACCCGCGAAAGCTGGAGGAGCCATCCTGGAGGTAACTTCTCCTCCCGACGCCCTGCCGCGGTGAGCGTCCGGCCAGGAGCTTGCGGACATCTGCATCGCCCTCCCACTTCCGCTGGGAAGCGTGAGGCCGGTCGTCCGACTTCCGCGAGCACTTGCTTGTGTGGAGGCTCGTGAGCTCCCTGTCTTCTCTGAGGCTGAGTGCAAGTCCTGTCACACAACGGTTGTGCATGTATCTTCTCCCTGACTGCGGACTGACTTCTCCTCCGTCACAGTGTCCGTAACAGACCAGATGTCTTAATTTCAGTAAAGTCCAATTTGCTGATGTTTTTCCTTTTATGGCTGGTTTTCGTGTCATAGCTGAGAAATCTGTCACAAGGTAGAGAGGATTTCTTCAGCACTGTCTTGCAGGGCTCCCTGTGCTCTGAGACCCACTGCGAGCTGAGGCTGGTGCGAAAGGACACTGTGTGCGCCTGGCGGCAGCCTGGCCAACAGAACCTGCTGCGAGGGGCAAATGCCCAGCTGACTGTCCCTCGCAGCGCTAGGCTGCTTTGTGCTGAGTCTTGAAGTAAGTAGCACGCGTCCTTCAGCTTCGTCCCCAACCCTTTTAGCTATCCCAGTTCCTTTCCCCTTCCCTATAATTTTATAATCAATTTGTCTATTTCTAGAAAGAAAGTCTGTGGGGATTCTGGTTGGAATTGTGTTGAGTCGTTACGGGAGACATGCTTCTACTCTCCCGTCTCCCAGTCCACAGAACAGTATCTCCTCCAGATGACTGAGGCCGCTCCCTGTCTTCAGTGCGGTCTGGTTTCCAGCACAGATTCTGCATGTTTCCTGCGCATACGGGTCCAGCACGTGTCCTGTACGTATTTTGATAGATGAACACTTACATATTTTGTGGGGTTTAGTACCGTTATGTCATTGCGTTTTTCAACATCAAACTACCCGTCAACACAGAAATGCGCCTGTTACCCTGCGGCAGCGGCGGTTCACCACAGGCCAGGAAAGGCGTAGGTCTGGGCTAGACCTGGGCTGAGGACTCCGGCCGCGGGTGGGAAGGAGGCAGACACCCCACAGCTGGTTTTACTCCAGTTGTTCCCAAGTTTCCGCGGCTTTTTGTAGGTTCCAGGCTTCTACATATGCAAGCACAGCCTCCAAGAAGGGTCGTTTCTTCCCTCCCAACATGCCAGCTCCTCCCCATTGCCCTCCCACCCCGTGGGGACTGGGTGAGCTGGCTGGTGGGAACGCTGTCCCTGCTCTGCTCCCGTCTCCCACAGGGCGGTGTCGGCGCTGCGTTCTCTGCAGGGTCTGTTAGTCAACTGGGGAAATTCTCTTGCTCATTTTGCATTTCTTTTAATCACGAATGGATCCCAGATTCCACCAGTGTCCCCTGCACCCCTGAGACAGTCCGGTGGTTACTATGTGCTGACGACTTACACTCACTGACCTCCACGGCGGCCACGCCTGCGTCCCAGTCACTGTGCCTCCCTGAGATGCCGGCGACTCACATTTCTACGACTGCATCGAGACTCTACTTCTGTTCACAGGGTCACATCTGGCCGCGTCTGCTTTGGAGTCCAGGTGATACTGGGTCAAACGGAATCGGGAGGCTGCCTTCTCCCCACGATCCTGACCAGTCTGTCTAAAACGAGCGTTCTCTCTCCCTGAAGCGTGGACTCCACATGAGGCCACTGAGAACGGGGTCTTCCTGTGAAGACACTTCAGCCACGGATTTGGCTTCTGCAGTGACACAGGTGAGTCCACGTGCCCCCAGGTGCTGGCCGTGTCTGTCCCTCCACGTAGATTTCATTTAAACGGGGGCTTCATAAAACTGTCCTCCGTGTCTCCCCTCGTCTCTACGTCTGCCGTCTATGCAAATGCCCGACCCTGTGTCGACAGCTCGTGGCCCTCGCTGGCCTGGCCAGTCTCGTCTTCCGATGGCTCCTGAGCGCCAGCCTGGGGCCACTCGCTCTTCAGTGCGGCACGTCTGGAACCCGTGTTTCCACACACCTAAGACGCCCCACGACGTGTGTGTACGCGGAGAGTAATTGACACGACCTCCCACTAACAGCGTTAGTGAGAGGAAACGTCATCTCCTCGAGGGCACATGGGCTCCGCTCTACTAAGGCTGAAACCTCCAAGGACAGAGAGTAGCCTAAGAGCAGCAGCGGCGACGCCGATGAAGCGTGGTGGTGCTGGGCCAGCGGGCAGTGACAGGCTGGAGCCCTCCGCCGGGGCGGAGGCAGCCCAGCCACCCAGCTGTGGCCCCAGGCACAATCCTGAGCAGGTGAGACAGAAGGTGCGAGCAGGGGCCTCACACATGCTCAGCACGGAGGGACGGCCCCAGACTCTGGCCCACGCCACACAGCAGGGGCCCGGCAGGCTCCTCTCTGGGCTCTGTCTGAGAAAGGACCACAGACAAGAACTGGGTCACTGCCAGCTTCCTGCTGAGCCCAGGGTGGCCTGAGCACATAGCCTAGGGGCTCTCCGGTGCCCCGTTTCCCATCCTGACCGACTGCACCCGCCGCCACTCAAGCCAGATAACACGTGCAGCAGCCCCAACTTTCCCGCCTCCCCAGCCTGTGCACAGAGCCCACAAGACACCCCCACTGCCCCCGCAGCACAGCTGCTCTGAAATAGCCTCATGCCCGAGGTCCCTCGCCGCCCCGTCCAAGTGCAGTGGGCTCCACTCTGTGAGGGGCGGGTAGCAGAGGCCCAGATCTGAAGGGCAGGACCCAAAGACACCTGAGCCAGACTCATAGGGAGCAGGAGAGAGGCGGCTGGACGAGCGTGGCTCACCGCCTGCCTGCGGCCACACGATCCACAAACCCAGGTTCATGTCCCAGGGCCGGGGAGAAACTCAGACGAGCAACTAGATGAAATAAATAAAGCGCTTCCTCCTCCTGCTTCCCATCTGCCTGCCTCTGCTCACCTTTAGTCCTGCTACACTTTTCCTTAAAAACAGGGCTCGCTTTTATCCACGAGGAATGAGATGCTGTAAGAGACTGTCAGAGACTTTTTCCAAAAAGAAAAGACCACCTGAAACTTAAAAATGATGAAAAATGCATAATTCACAGAGAGCTGTGGAAACAAATGGAGGGAGCCTCGTGGGCAGGATGACAGGAAGGCCAGGGCAGTGCAGGGTCAGCTGACTCTAATGGGACCTTTCACCCAACCTCCTCGCAGCCTTCCTGGGAGGCAGATGGGGCGTCTGCACTCCAAACCACCAGGCAGAGCCAGAAAGAGGACGATGGATCCTGGGTGATGGCAGGAGAGCCTTGGGGGCTGATGGCGGCCTGGGGAGGGTCCGACGGGATGAGAGCCGGGCTTCGAGGTTGAGAGAAGCACCGCGTGGCACATGGAGGCGCAGAGGCCAGCAACCAAGCGGTGAACGCCCGAGCCTGACAGGGGTCCTCGGTGCCTCTGGGCCCAGACGGCTGCCCCCGCCGCTGTGGGGGCCACACATAGAAGACTCACGAGGCAGGAGGGCAGGTTGGGCAGAGGGGCCCCAGGAGCTGGGAGCGCTCTCTGGGCAGGCGACAAGGCAAGACAACAGAAAACATCGACGCATCCTCACAGTTACCCGTGTTACCTGGCTGACAATTACAAAAGACAAGCACGGATCAGCAAAGAGAAATCTTTTCTCCCAAACTTCACCTCAGCTCTTGCCAGCTGCACTCAGGGAGCAGGTCTGCAGCCGGGCCGCTGGAGCAGGTGTGCAGAGGCCCGTTGACAGCCCGCGGCGCCGAGGCAACCTCAGCCTCCTCCCGAGTTGGGAGTGGCCTCTCGCTGTGCTTCAGCGTGTTTCTGGTCCACCTGCCATGGGAGCCAACCTCCTCACAGCCACGGCCCCAGGCCCTGCCCGCCTGGCCAGCCCTGGTGCAGACACAGAGCTCGGAGGCTGCTCCTGGCCTGGCCCCTCTGGCCGGCCCGGCCGGCCCCTGCACACACTCCAGCACTGGCTGGGGCCCTCCCAGGCCTGCTTGGCCTCCTGTGGACAGTCCGGGGCCTGGCGCAGTGACCCACCTGCACTGCCAGCCTGGGCCTGACAACAGCTGAGAGCACCTGAGCCAGACCGACAGGGGCGGGCGCCGCGCCGAGCACCCCTGCGCCCCTCAGGGCACCCGGAGCCTGGCTCCGCCAGCACGTGTGCCCCCGCTGAAGCCTCCCTGCCGAGTCCTGCTGACAGTCCCTGTACTGCCCAAAACAGAGGGACAGGCTGCCTCAACGGCAACTGAAAACGGACGCGGACAGGAAACGGACCTGCAGGTACACAGCTCGGCTGGCGCACACCTCAGACTCGCCCCGCTGCACTGACAGCTTACTTAGAAGCCCTGGGTTTCAAATTAATTTCAACTCTAGTTGGTGCGAAGGAGGAGCGGTTGAGACCTCCGCAGCTGGCGACGGGCGTGCAAGCCCGCTGCGCGGCTGAGTCTCGCTGCGCCTGAAACGCCCCCGGATGGCGTCTAAGATCTTCACAAGACACTGCTCTCCAACCTGCCGGGCTAGCAACAAGCAGAGACGACGGGATGGGCTGCCTCCCGCGCCGGGTCCTGAGCTGTTCTCTGCGGCAGAGCGCACCCGGCCGGCACGCATTCTGCTCTGAAAGCGCGTCTGCACACCGCCACCCGCGGGCCGTGAGCAAGAGCATCCCAGCAGAGGCAGACGCACTCTCCCAGGACAGACAGTGTCACAGATGTGTTCTCTTGGATTGCACGTCACCCAGGCCCTGTGCTGCACACCTCTGCGGGAGCCCCAGACCTGCCCCCGGCACCAGACAGCTGGCATGACGCGGAGGGGCCTGCTGTGCAGGTGGGTGCGCTGACCCGAGGGGTGGGGCACTCACGGTGATGACGTCCAGGATGCTGAGCAGACTGTGGACGCTGTCTCCAGCCGGGACCTCCTTGACCACCGTCTCAAGACCGTCCTGCACGTGGGAGCAGCAGAGTCACCCACGGGGGAGGCCCTGCTGGCGAGCCCACTCTGCTTGCTGTGGGTAACAGCGGTCATCTCGGACGAGGACAGGGGCCAAGGGCAGGAGAACGCGAGCGGGTGGCCAGGTGCGAAGCACCAGCGCTGTCCCGGCGTGACATTCCGACCCTGGCCTGTCCTCGCGGGTGGGCAGGAGGGAAGACTGTGCCCCACAAATCTGAGCGAGTTTGCTGGCCTAACCGGAGAGCGTGAAGCCCAGATTCAGGTTCCAGGATACAGGTCACTGAACTTTGTAGATTCCATGAGATTCAAAGAAAAAACCACGCAATGCTGGTGATCTATCCCGCAACTTCGTTCCATCTTGACGGGAGAGTCCGTCCTGAACTGGGGCAAACCTAGTCGCCCCGTGGGCCTCCGGCCTGCTCCGGCCCTTTCTACGAGCACCTGTCCGCTGCGTGGCCACAGCCCCGGGCGCTGCTGGCCCGGCCAGAGGACATGGGACAGAAGCTGCTTTCTTCCTGACCCGCTGTGTCCGATAAGCTGAGTGAAGGCTCCTGCGGGCCCAGAAACTCCCGGGGCCACCCGGAGCCTCTGCGGCCGGCACGACCCGCAGCCCTGGCTGGCAGGGCGTCTGCTTCAGACACCAGCAGAGGTGCCCGCGGGGCCTGGAAAGCAAGGAGCCGCGGTGGGGAGGCCAGGAGGTCCCCAGCAACTGAGGTGTCAGGGTGCAGCTCAGTCAACACCATAAGCATTTCACTATTTTCTCAGTTAAAGGACTTATCGTGGAAACCTGGAAGGAAGCGTCCTCTGGCGTGGCAGACCTTTAACACAGCCCCGAGGCGCCGAGAGCACCTGGCTGTTGGGTGGAAGGCAGCGGTGAAGCCACCAGGGCAGGAGGAGCACGAGGCCGCATGGCAGCAGCCACGCTCCATGCCGGGGCACGTGTGTCTTTTCTCCGCACTGGCTTGGAAAACTCTGGGAAGTCTGGAAGTCCAGCCCCGCAGGGAGAGTGGGCGCCAGGCAGCCCGGCTTCACAGGCCTTACCACGTCCCGGACGCGCACTTCCAGCCGCCCCTCCTGCACCACGTAGAGGCTGGTGTCGGGCTCCCCGGGCCGGAAGACGTACTCGCCCTCCAGCAGCTGCACGAAGACCATGTGCTTGCACAGCTCCAGGAACAGCGGCTTCTCAAAGTGGCCCAGCACCCTGAAAGGAGAGGCGGGGGGGTGCCTTCCAGCGGGGCACGAGGGCCCACCTCTAACGGGCTAACAGGGACACAGCTGCAGCCGGGCGCCAGGGGTCACCGATGGCGCAGACGTGTAAGCTCTGAGAAGGCACACGAGTTGTCTTGCAGCCGTCCCAGGGTGCCAGGCGGTGGCACAAGGCTGAGGGGGGCGGGGGGCCTGCAGCAGGCGAGGCTGCACGGGGAGACGGCAGGAGCCACACGGCCGGCCGCAGAGGGGCTCTGCCAGCACCAGGAGAGGCAAGGCCTGATGAGCAGGCACCGAGGCCCCTCACCGAACATTCTTCAGCATGTATAGAACTTCTGACGGCAGGTGAGAACTTTTCACATCAAACTCCGTGAGATCGGCCTCCAGCAGTGAGGGCGGGGGCTCCTTTGGCTGCAGGGTGGGGTATTCCTTCTTGAAACGCAGAATCCTGCACAGCAGACACACATGTGGAGAAGCCCGGAGGGGTCGAGTGTGAGCCCTGAAGCGGGAGGCCCGGCCAGGAGGGCAGCGGGGCAGGCCCAGTACCTCTTGGCCAACGACAGCACCTTGGTCCTCTTCCTTGTCCGCTGCCGGGGCGCGGCTGTGCTCCCCACGAGCGTGTGGGGGAGCGTGGTCACCTGCAGAACAAGAAAGGAGCCAAGACTCGACCCTGAGACTGGCTGGACCCACCCTCACACCCAGGGACAGGTCAGCCCTCGCCTGGGGGCCACTTGGGGGCAAGACCTCAGCGCAGGCCCCACCACCGCCCGTGGACACTCATGGAACAGAGTGGCCGAAGCTGCTACAAGACACACCGCGCAGCCTGTCCCCAGACTGCCGACGCTCAGGCCCAAGTCCTCGGGCCTGCCAGACTCTGCCTGTTCAGGGGAGATGCCCCTCCCTCCTGCCAGGGGCCCTGCACGGTCACCCTGGATGGTCAAGGCCAGCTGTTCATCCCAGCAGTGCTGGGCAGAGGCCCACCTGCGAGGCAGCTCCTGCCCAGGAAGGCAGCTGTGGTCACAGCCTCTCCTTTCCTCCCCAGGCCCTGCTGGCCGCACCCTGCCCTCCTCGGCTCGGGTCCGGTTCGCCACCGTGGTGTCCTCAGAGGGCCCACCTGTGGACAGCGCCTGCCGACCACCAGCGGGTCCCCTTAAGACGCATTAGACGGCTGAGGCAGGCCCGTGCGGCCCCCAAGTCTGTGCCAACCAAGCGGGTGCACATTGGATACCCCGCAACCCAGCACCTCTCCCTGCTGAGAAGCCTGAGCTGCACAGAATGGAAGAGCCTCCTGTCTGGTGTCTTGGGTTTTCTGCGCACAGTGCGACCAGCGCATCCAGTGGTCATTCGCGAGCACCGTCTCTGTGTCTGTGCTTGTCGCGCAGCACGCTCGGGCCAGGCGGCCTCGGGCTGCAGGGCCCAGCAGGGCTGGCGGCTGCTCCTGCCCGGCCAGGACGAGCCTTGCCGCCCCACACCCGGGGACGTGAGGCCTGTAGGCCCAGGCTGCTGATGAGCTGTCCTCCGAGTCCTGATGGGGCCTTCTGCCCACGCCCCTGTGGATGCCTCAACCTGGCCACCACTGCCCACACCAGACATGCCCGAGCCCGCGCCCGCAGGAACCTGCAGAGGCACACGGTACCTTTCGCATGATCTTCCGGCCATAAAACATCACTTTGTCCCTTTTCCGGAACCTGTACTGAGGAGTGGGCTGCACTTGTCCTGCAGAGGGCAGCGGACACCTGAGCCGCGCTGCGGGCACCAGCGCGCCTATCTGAAGCGCCACCGAGAGCCGGGCAGGCTCAGCAGGCTGAGCCCGGAAGCGCCCACTTGAAACCAAAGCCAGCCAGGCCGAGAGCTGCCCCCAGAGACCATGACAGGTCCCACTCCCACCCGTCCGCCCAGCGGGGTGCAAAGCAAGTTACTCACGAAGTCGCTGAAGCTTCCTGTACACGACGAAAAAGGCGACAGCCGCCAGGGCCAGGAGGGCACCGACCACCACGCCCGCCAGCTGGCAGGAGGAGACCGCACCCTCAGCACAGGCAGGCAGGCGCCCCCCACCCTCAGCCCGGCGCCTACCATGGTGGACGGCAATTGCTGCTCAGCCAGCTGCACCCAGGGTCGCAGGGCAGTTCTCAGACAAAAGCTGGTCTGGGGGGAGACGGGGGTCAGACGGCCAGGCTGGCAAGGAGCGCCCCCGGCCGTGGAACAGCGTGGGGCCGGCAGAGTTCGGGTCTGGGCCCCCGCGCCTGAAGCGCCCAGTGGTCAGCAGTGCAGTGGCGGGCGGAGTGCTCCACGCATCAACCCACGGGACCCGGAGCCGCGCACGTCCAGAGGAGCAGGCCCGCTGGCCACCTCTCAGCACTATGGGGACCCACGTAACAGCAGGGATACCTGTGTGGCACCCCGCAGTGCTCAGAGGCCCTGAGAACCCCCAGAACTCAGAAAACATGAAGCATCAGCTCACAACTAAACAGCAGAGGCAGGGCATTTCCCCACCTGACATCAGGGACTTGAAAACCAGACCCAGGATTGGAGAGAGAGAACTGAGGGTTGGGGCAGGCAGAAAGCGGACACCCACGCCTCGCTTGCACACTGATTCCCTTAGAGGAGGACGGAACGTGCAAGAGGAACAAGTGCGCGGCTGCACTTCCCCCAGCACGCCTGCTGCCCCAGCTGGGACACGTGATGGGGCTGGCAGCCCTGCCAGGCTTCGGAGCCAGGGTCAGACAGCCAGAAAGCCTGAGGAGATCTGCAGGCAGAGGCACATCTCAAAGGCAGGATTCTGGGTCACAACAGGATAGAAAACTCAACCCTTTCAACTTGGCTCAGGAGGCAGAGGCAGGGTTTGCGTCAGAACTGAGGTGGCCGCTCCTGCTCAGAAGGTGCACGTGGCCCTCAAGAGCCCATCACTGTGCTGAGGAGGCAACAAGAAGGCCGTGCCTGACGACCTGAGACCTGCCCGGCTCCCAGACACTGCACAAGGGTGTGGCCCTAAGAGAAGACTTAGCTCTGGGAGAAACGGTATGAACTGAGCCGCCTGGGCAGCGGATATAACTAAGCCCATTTGAAACTCAACACAAGTGTGCCCTGGTGGCTCAGGTGCTACGCCTGCAGTTGGGGCTAAGACCCACAGTGGACGTGCTTCCTTCTCCTCTCCTCTCCTTCCTCTCTTAAACAAAGCTGGTGTGCCCTGGTGCTTGATGGTTAAGTCCACCAGACACAGCTCATGTGCTCCCCAAGGACCTGGGTTCAAGACTTGGGGTGGGGGAAATGACCAGGATCAACAGCTAAATAAAATAAACAAAGTGCCTCCTCTTCTCTCTCTTCCTGCCTGCCTCTGCTCACCTTCATTCCTGCTGCGCCTTTCCTTTAAAAACAAACAACAAACCCTGCAACGTTTTGGGGGCGGGTGCTGAAAACACCTCTGTGTGTCCACCCCAGACGCCGCCGCTGCAGAAGCTGCCTGCTTACGAAACTAGCCGCCTGCTTGGCAGGCAGGGTGCCCAGCCACTTCGAACCACACCTGTGCCTGCCCAGCACTCACTGGAGAGACACGGCCTCTGACCCCTCCACTTAAGTGAGGCCACCCCGGAAATGACCACACTGTCCTGAGAGCGGCCCACAGTGTCCTGTGGCTTCTGGCTTTCCACCGCTATTTCTTAGGTGTAACTTTCTGCTTTAGGAAGAAAGGCTGCTGCAGTGTGGCCACCAAAGCTTCACTGAGACAAAGGGCCTATGTCCAAACAGGCAGGCACTAACGTGTGTGAACTGCCAGCATGGCCGGCACAGCTGCCACCCCAGCGAGTGGCTCCAAGGTGCGGCCAGCCGAGACGCTAAAGGAGTACTGACTGGGAGTCCTGGCTGGGACGCCTAGGGGCGTTGGGTTACACACCTCTGGGCCGGCGTCCTCCTCTTGCGCCATGGCTGAAAACAAAACACAAGGCAAGAGTGACCAGGGCGCGGGTGCGCCAACTCAACCAAGGTCAGAAGAGCGCCGGCTGGCCTCCCACTGCATACTTTCCACTCTAGGGGAAGGGACTCACTGGTGACAGGCCTCCAGCCCCCAGGAGGAGACTCAGGAGTCAGGGGCCTCCCTGAAACAGCCTGAGGCGGCCCAGGAGCCAGGCCTGCAGCCAAGTCCTGGCAGTCAAGGGTGAGTGTGGGCGCTCAGTCCAGGACCTTGCAGCCAGCCCCGCGGAGCACCCTACTGTGGGGCAGGGGTGCGACTGAGGAGGGGCTGCAGGTGGGGTGGGCGGGCGAGTGGCCGGCGCAGGGATTTCCCTCCAGGGGAGACGGCTTTGGGCAACAGCCTGCTGGCCTGGCCTGTGGGATGAGCCAGTCCAGCGTTTACACCGCAGCTCCCAGACGTTTGGAGGAGAGGCTGCCAGGGAAGCTTGCCTCTCAATCCCTGCCACCAAACTTCGGCAGCGGCCAGGGAGAGATCAAGTGCGGGTGCCTGGCAGCCCGCCTCCTCAGGAGTCTCCTCAACGGCCAGAGGCCACCGTGGCCCAGCTGCAGCCCCCAGCCCCTCAGCAGGCCACCGGCCACACTGGCCAGGTGACAGCTCGAGTCCCCGGACCTGCCAACGAATATCCTCCCCAGCTCCACAGGGGCAGTGGGAGTGGGACAGAGGGTCAGCAGAGAAGGAAGCCAGGATCAAAGGTCAGGTGGGAGGCAGCCCTGGATCGGGGGTTGGGAGGGTGTCAGGGCGAAGGAGGGGCAGGTGAAGGGACGCTGGGAAAGCGGAGGTGAGGGGGGCCTGGGTGAAGAGTCAGCCGGTTTAGCGGACGCGGGTTAATGAAAGTTGGGGCGACAGGTCGGCAGAAAGGAGGTTCCGGGAAGGAGAAAGCAGGGAGAAGGGACAGTGAGGACACGCAAGGGCTCCACAGGCGGCTCACCCGCGGCGCAGGGGGCGCTGGGCGGCGCGCGTCCAGGCGCAGAGCGCGGAACTCACACCGCTTCACGCGCGGCGGAGACTCGCGCCGCGACGCCCCGCCCCGGGCACCGCGACGCCCCGCCCCGGACGCCGACGCCCCGCCCAACTCGCACAGACCTTACGCGAGCACGACGCGCACCCAAAGTTGCGCGCTACCGACGTCTGACCTACCCTCGCATTGGCCGGTGCCTCCCTAGTCCCGCCCATCACAGAACCGAGGCTGCTCATTGGACGGGAGGCAGCCAATCGGTGCCGCCTTTGCTGCCGCCGGAAGCCGTGCCCCGCCGGAAGCGGGCGCCGTGCGGCCGTCGGTGGCGAGCCGGTCTGGCGGCGGCGGACGACAGCGCGCAGCATGGGCCTCCTTAGCGGCGTGGCGCGCGTCGTGGTGCGGGGCGCCGACCGCATGAGCAAGTGGACCAGCAAGCGGGGCCCGCGGACCCACCAGAAAGGTCGCGGCGCCAAGGGCACGGGTGTGCACGGCCGCGACGGACACTTCGTGTGCGTGGCGGAGATGGTCCCCGAACTCGTGGTGCCCGAGCTGGCCGGTTTCCGGCTCAAGCCCTACGTGAGCTACCGCGCGCCGGCCGGCGACGACGAGCCCCTGACGGCCGAGCGGCTCTTCCGCGAGACGGCGGCGCCCGCCATCGAGCGCGACTTCAGGGCCGGCACCTTCGACCCCGCGCTCCTGGACAAGTACGGCTTCGAGCGCTCGCAGGAGGGCAAGCTCTTCCAGCTGCACCCCAAGAACTTCCCGCGCTAGCAGGCCTGCGCCTCCTGGCCGGCCGGCGCCTGGACGTCACATCACGGCCTTGAACGCCCAGGGGGCCAGCTGCGCCCCAAGAGCTTCCGCGCCAGCAGGGCTGTTCCCGCGTTTGTTCCCATTAAAGAGCCTGTTAAACACGGTGTCTGTTTTTCCTGAGTGGGCGGGAGCTGGCTTCACGGAGGGCCTGACGCCCTAGCTTGCGGGAAAGTTTATGGACACCGGTGAGCTTATCCCCGAATCTTAATCGCAAATTGCTATTGGTGAGTGTTTGCATGTGGGTTCCAACGGAACGACGGGGTCAGGTGAAAGAAACCACACCTGACGCTCTGGTAGCCACAAAAATCCGGAGGACCCCGGTTCAAGAGCCCGGGCCGAAGGGAACTACCAGGATGATCAACTAAATAAAGGAATTACCTTCCTCTCCTCTCTCCCTGCCTGCACCTTTCCTTTAAGCTGTTGCCAAAAATAGGATTTCTCTAGTCCCTCTACTTGCTGGCTCAGTGCATCACTCCTCAGATCTTTTTGTATTCAGATATTTGACGATTTATAAATCTAAAAAACTGTAAGGGCTCAAAAAACTTTTTAAAAGGAAAAGTGTGGGCAGGAATGAAAGTGAGTAGGCAGGCAGGCAGAGGAGAAAGCATTTTATATTTTTATTTAGTTCACACTGGTTCCCCTGGCCCCCCCCCCACACCTGGACTTGAACCCCAGGGTATATGGACTGTACTACTTTGGAGATTGACCTGCCACTCCACTAGGGCATGCCTCAGCATTTTTCTATTGAAATAAAGGGGCTATTAGCTAGAAATTGATCCTTTTTTAACCAGATAACCTTTTTTTTAAAGGGACTATGCAGCCAAGCAGGCAGAAGGAAGCAGCACTTTAGTTGTACACCCTGAATGTTCCCCCAGCTGAGATGTGAACCTAGCACCTTAGGGTATGTGTGGACTGCACACACCCCGCTTCCCTACCAGGCATGCTAGAGTAATTTTTTCAAAGCATGCTATTCTCAGCTTAGTTTTACATCTTGGTTGTTCCTCCTGGCCCTGGGACACCAACCCAGGTCCTTGGGATGCGTGTGGACTGTGCTCAGCCAGAGGCAGCAGACCTCACCGATACTCCCCAAGGATGCACCTTAACAATTTTTATAGCACATTCTGACAACTATTAGCACGTGTTCTAGCATATAAAAATAAGGACTATAAGTGCATGTTTTCTGATGTTGACCACATTAATAGGTGCTGAGTCTGACAAATTCAGCAGTGACCTTCCACCAAAACCAGTTGCATCCAGAGACAAGGAATTTGGTGTCAGCATCAGATAAGCACTAAATGCAGTAATGTTTGTGTATTTACCATGTGCGCGTGGTTTGGAAGCCACTCAGTGTACTAAGGCCATGAGCAGGAAGTGTGACTCACCCACCAGTGATTCCCAGTCCCCGATACTAAGGAACAGTTCTGCGCACCTGCACAGGTGTCTGAGACGTGCACAGGAGGCGCCGCTACCCTATAAGCTCAGCCACAAGCCAAACCTAGGTGCTTGTTAGGAGACCCTGGTGAGTCACGGCCTCCCAAGTGCTCCGCTCAGGTCTGCGGGGCTGAGATACGGCCGGCAGCGGGTTGCTGGAGGGTCCCGGTCCACAGTGCGAGTGGCAGCTTCCTCTTGTCACGCTTGCCCACGTTAAAAAACCTGATTTTCCCAAAGCAGTTACCCATTGTCTAGAACTAGGCTCTGAATGACCGTCCAGGACCAAGGCCTCCAGGCGCCCCACGAGGACCTAGGGGCCTCAGGCTGTTGCCATCACACTGTCAGACTCTCCCACTGCTGGCCCTGCAGTCACTGTCAAGCGGTGCTTTTTAAATGGATAAGCTTCAGGGGCCATAAAGTAGTGTGATTTTTTTGTTTTTAAGACGAGTGCAGGCAGAACAAGTAGGAAGCCCGGGTCTTGAAGTCGGGACCTCGAGACATATGCGACTGTACCTGGTGAAGTAACAGTTGGGTGGGCCTGCCACCTCTGGCCAAGTGCAATCCACATACACCTGA
This sequence comes from Solenodon paradoxus, assembly GCA_004363575.1. Classification (NCBI taxonomy): domain Eukaryota; kingdom Metazoa; phylum Chordata; class Mammalia; order Eulipotyphla; family Solenodontidae; genus Solenodon; species Solenodon paradoxus. Next base: position 51,568 of record RJWH01005787.1, on the reverse strand, counting down.
AGGACCCAGGTCAGCGTGCTGGTGCCGGGGCCAGGAGAACAACTATCAGGTAGAAGCTCAATGAAAATGCTTCTCTCCCCGGCTGCCAGCCTACTCACCTGCGTTCCTGCCTGCACCTCTCCTGTAAAAAAATAAAGATCTCATCCAGTTAATATAAATAGTTGTGTGTACACTGAATTGAAAGTCAGATCCAGGCCAGACACTCAGCTCCTCCACGCCTGCTCCAGCCCAGGGCAGAGCAGTGCTGCCTCAAAGGGCCTCAGCAGACACGATGCAAGTCAGCAGCACTGGTGACTATAACAGGTTTTGGAAGATGTACGGAGCCCCACAGAAACCTGCAGAGACTGACGTAGACTCTCAAGATGCCAGAGTTGTTCACACAAAATACAGCTGCACTTTTGTTTTTTAAAGGCAGGTGCAGCAGGAAGGAAGGTGGATGGAGGCAGCAGGGAAAGAAAAGAGGAAGAAACACTTTATTTAGGTGTTCATCCTGGTTGTCCCCCGGCCCAGGTCTTGAACCTGGGTCCTTGGGATGTGTGTGGACTGTGCCTCCCGTGAACTAAACCATTGGGCCACCAGGGCATGCCCCTGGGTTCTCTTGTTTGAAATGCTGTTTTCAAACCCAGCACCCATCCCTAGCTGTTCTCCCACTTCCAGAGGTGAAGTGCGTGATCATAAAAGGAGCAGGTAGCCAGGAGGCTGGCGTCAGCATCCGCAGGGTCCAGAGAGAGGTCGTCGGCGGAGATCGCGGGCCCTGCTGTGTGCAGCCGGCTGCCGTGCCGCGTGTCCTCCGGGAGTGGCTGCAGGGGAGTGGGCTTCTGGAGCTCCGTCTGACCCTCTCTGTCACGTGCTGCGTGGTCAGAAGAGCGAGAGGGCAACTTGATCGCGCCCCCAGTGTCACAGAACAGACCAGGGCCGGCTCCGGGGCCGCTGCAGGGAGGGGAGCCAGGAGTGGATGGAGGCAGCGGGCAGGACAGCCAGGACCAGTCGGCCCCGTACACCAGGGAGCTGGGCGACGTCTGGGACAGAGAGACTGTGCATGCTTCCTGGATCTCTGGAGGGAGACAAGAACACGGGAGCCGAGTTCCAGGCACGACCCAGCCACCTCCAAGCCCCAGCTGGTGGCCCTATCCCTCAAAGGGGGACCCGGCCGAAGCAGCCACTCATCCAATCCATCAGCAAACGTCTGCATTGTGCAGACGCACCACTGAGTGAGACAGGCACACACGCCGAGAGAGGCGCCCGACAGACATGACGGTCCTGTCCACGTGGGAGCCTCACAATGAAGACTTAAAAGCAAAGGACAGAGCTGGCCCGGAAGGAAGGAAGCAGGACAAGCAGTGTAAGGGACACAGCGAGCGCCAGGGTTGCGGGGCGGCCAGGGAGCGGTGGCGTCTGCGGCGGTCACCACGCTCACGTCCACTCCTGCTGGCAGAGAAGCCAGTGCAGAGTTCCACCAGGTCTCCCGCTGGCGAGTTGCTAAGGCAACGGGACTGCTGAGGGCGGGTCTGAGAAAGGCAGGCTGTCCCTGACATCCAACCAGTTACTTCCCCACGTGCTTTTTACTTCTTTTGACACAAAATCCCTTACATTAATATCAACCATCCTTTCTGTGTTATAAGACTTAAAATCTTAGCAATATATTCAAATAATATGTGCTGTGTCTTATGTTTCATTAAAAATTGTCCTCATGCGTTGTCTAAAAGGGAAAATAAATACAGCAACTCTGGAAGTGCATTTTGTTTTTTTTAAAGGGGGACGATGTACAGTAAATGTCTTCTGTAAGAACTGCATGATTCCTTTGTCGAGCTGAGGTGGTCTAGGCTCAGTGCCTGCCGGGCAGAAGACCCACGAACCCTAGTGTCCAGTGCCCTGGGGCGTGGGCTCAGGAAACTCACCAGCTGGAAGGCCCGGTCCAGAAAGCCTGGCGGCACGCACCCTTCAACAGGGTGGCCACTGCTGCCTGCCGAGCCGGGCGTGCCAGCGCCCCAGACGCCGGCGGATGGGCGGTGGTGAAGAGGCCGAGTCTGGCTGCGTGTGCTGGGATTAGGGAGCACAGCACAAACCAGCCGTGGCACCGGAGGGGCCAGACCAGAGTGCAGGGAGCGGGAGCACAGCCCTGTGCCACGTCGGGGACAGGACCGTCTGACAACCAGCCCCGCGACAGCCTCTCCCACAGCACTCAGCCTCTGCCCCCGGCCAGGACCCCTGCGGGCCAGCAAGCGACCACACACCCCCGCACACCCAGCAGCAGTTAGCAGAGCCGAGCAGAAATAGCACAAACCAGCTGTGACCACAATGCAGTGGCTCAAAATGACACTAAAAAGCAAGCCTGTAGGTAACAAGACAGCCCCAAACAAACCTACACTGCTAACAAAGTCTTCTTTATCTACTCTTTTCCCAAAATAAGGCTCCAGTGCCTGTGACCCAACAAGGCCAAACAGCCCACCGCACGGCATTAATGGAGATGATGCTGCTGCCGCCAGCTGGCAACACCAGACCCAGAGCAGCCCTCATCATCGCTCCGGGACAGCTGCCACCTGCGCGTCCCCTCCTGCCCCGTTAGAGCCCGAGACGGTGTGAGACCACGGCTGCCTCTGTTCTGGCGCGAGCCCCGGCAGACCGTCTCTGTCCCCCACTCACTGGCCGCTGCTGCCGCACTCCACCGAGGTCTTAGGGTAAGAGTGGGAAGAAAAACTCAAGCCACAAGATTTCTTTATGGCAGATGAAGTCACTAGCAGAGAGCCTAAAAGTACGCTGAAATCAGAAAAATTGAGACAAAATCTTCCCTTCTTTCTTACAGTCTCGTTTTTTAAAGGTGCAGGCACAATGAAGGTGAGCAGGCAGGAAGAGAGAGAAGGAAGATGCACTTTATAGTATTTTTACTTAGTTGTTCCCACTGGTTGTTTCCCCCAGATCCAGGATTTGAACCCACGGTGTGTAGACTGCGCTCCTTAGGAGGCAACTGACCTAACCACTGCTCCACGAGGCACACCAAAATCTTACTTTCTTTAAAAGAAAAAAGACAAACCACTAGCTGACCTAATTTTTAAAAACAACTACACATATATCTGCATAAATATATGAAGTAAAATACGACAAAGGGAAATAACCACTGAAAGAGGTAGCTTTAAAAAAAAAAATCATAAAGGTTCTTTACATACCTTTATGCAAATAAATTTAAAAATGCAGTTAAAATAGAATACCCTGGGGAAAAAGAGCTCAACAAAACTGACTCCCACAGGAACAAAGCAATAAGCAAATCAATTTCCATAGAAAATAGGAAGTGATCAAAAAATAACCACATGAAACAGCGGCTCAGATGGCAGAATTGCACCAAATCCTGAAAGAAAAGATAATCCAAATGATACACCAATTATTGAACAGAAAACGTTTGGATCTGATTCTCACATTAACCAACGTAGACAGACATCTAATGGTGGTAAAAATGCTACAAAAGAAAATCTGTGTCACCTTTGAACACCGAGGCTAAATCCTAAATATGAGTATCAGCAGGCACCCCCTGGTGGGACAGGGGCCTCTCAGGGCGCTCAGGCCACACACCGTGGGCTTGAGTCCCAGGTGCAGGGGAACAGCCAGTGTGAACAACGAAATAAAAATAAAGTGCTTCTTCCTCCTCTCTCTGGCTGCACCCTTCATTCCTGCCTGCACTTTCCCTTAAAAAACAAAAACCATAAAAATAATTTAAAAAAAGCTTTTTCAGAGAGGTAAGTTGACACGCGGGTTCAAATATAAGTTCAGGAAGCTCTTAAAAAAGAAGAGCTGGTGCAGGAGCCCGACCCTTACGGGTCACTCCCCGCCTCAGCGTGGACACCGTGCCTGGACAGCGAGGACACGGGTCCCCGTGTGTGTGGGCCAACAGCTTTTTTAGGCAACAGTGTGAGGACAGCTGCACAACCGCATTTAAGATGTAACAGTGACATGAAATGAAACTACAAGGACGGGAAGGAAACACACTTCCTTGACCACGTGAGCGCGAGAGGGAAAGGCTTTATAAGAAGACACTAAATCCAGAGTGAATGGTATCTAAAAACCTGAAAACATCAGAAACGCCCTCTGGGCGCGCCCTGGTGGCCTAGCGCACTTGGGAGCAGCCCACACATCCCGTGGTCCCAGGCTGAGACCCAGCGCCAGGAGGGCGACAGCCACTGTGAATAACTAGGTAATATGAAGTGCGGCTTCTGCGTCTTCCTCCCGGCCTCCTTCCTGTACCTTTCCTTTAAAAACAACCACAGCCCACCCTTCTGTATGGAGGGAAAACAGCACAGGCAAATGAAGACCACTGAGGGAAAATATTCCTAACATCTACCAGAATAAAGGGCTGATGACATGGACACACAGAGAACTCTAAGCCAAGAGGGGCCCAGGCAGAATCCAGAGTGAAAACTGGGCAAAAGATACACGCACAATTCGCAAAAACAAAAATATAAAATAGCCCTTCAACATGACTTGAAATTAGAGGCCACCAGGAGTGAAGTCCGGGCTGGCTGTGCGGGGAGGGGAGGGCCAGGACCCCCCAGGGGCCGCGGGGAAGCAGGCCCAGGGAACCCCTTAGCGGCCCAACGGGCAAGTCCAGGAGCATCTGAAACACCCAGGCTCCATCCATCCTGGGGCCCAGGGAGCCACCAAGACCGAGAAGTAAACGAAATAAAGTGCTTCCTCCTCCTCCTCTCTCGGCCTGCCTGCCTGCTCACCTTCATTCCTGCTACACCTGTCCTTTTGATAAAGGAGCTCTATTGTCCTACAGCCCACATCTACACACTAACCCGAAAGACACCTGCAACGGAAGAAAATGCCTGAGCAAACCAGACATATGAGCATTATTTGCAAATGCAAAATATTGGTAACAACCTGAATACCCACATATGATGTTGCAAGAGAAACTGATGCACCCACAAAATGGAGTGCTACAAAATGTTAAAAGGACAAAGAAATCTGTGAACTATTATGGAGGGGTCCTAGGATTCATTTAAATGAAATAAAGCATGAAAAAATGAATACCAAAAAAAAGTGGGCACAGAAATATTCTGTATAAGAAAAGAGAAGTCTGCTTATTTCTGCAAGAAGACACACAGCTGTAACTGAAACCTTGTGGGGCTGGCTGTTGACAAGAGGTGAGTGAGAGAGAACAAGTCTGAAGGGTCAGGGAGGGAATAATGAGCATATTTTTAATTAATTTTAATTTCTAGAACAGTGCTGTTTTTTTTTTAAAGGAGGAAGGCAGGAAAGCAGGAATGAAGGCAGGCAGGTGGGAAGAGAGGAGGAAGAAGCAGGTAATTTATTCACTTGTTTATTGTGGTCCCGCCCAGCCCTGGGGCTGTATGTGGACTGTGCCCCGGGCACTGCCCGAGCTCACCACCTGCTGATGACTTTACACGTTCAAACAACAAAATCAATGAGGGTGAGAAAATAAAGCCAATTGTAGTTAACCATATAAAGTTAAAAAACTGATCCAAGTATTTCTGGATCTAGTATTCTGTATTAAAAATCTAACAAAAAGACAAGTGTGGGGCTAGCAGAGGGACAGAGGCTGTAGGAGTGGTGTCCAGAGCCAAAAAACAAGGAAGTGGCACCCTCCGGTGGAGCAGTGATTAGATCAGTCACCTCCGAAGGAGCGCAGGCCACAAACATGGCCTGGGGTTCGAGACCTGGGTCGGGAGGAAACAGCTATTGTGAACAACCAAATAAATAAAAAAATCAGCAGGTCAAGTGAATGGACAGCGTGAAGGTCATCATGACTGGTGACAGTACTGGGTTATGGCCACAGAATGGCAATGACCTATTAGCTGGCAAGCAAGCACAGAAACAGGATAACCAAAAGTACTTCTTACAACAAACGCTAGTCAAGGTAGAAAGAATAAGGATCAGAAAAATGACCATTTTGCAATTATCCTCACTTATCCAGACAGGAATCACCAGTGCAATGAGGCCCGCCTGGTGAGGACAGTCCCCTGCGGAGGCTGGAAGAGTCCCCACGCCCTGATGAGAGCGCTGCCGGCTCCTGGACAGACCACATGCTGGGCCGCGGAGCAGGCCTCCACACCCGAGAGCAAAGGCACGCGGACAAATCTAGAAGCCATCAGAGAAACGCGGGACACTCACAAACACACGACATTAAATAGCACACAAGGAGCCGGCGAGTCCAAGAAATCACAAAGGAAGCGGATTAACTGAAACAAAGGTGCGACGTAAGTAGGCGTATGGGTGCAAGCAGCACTCAGACACCCTGTCATGGTTAAGTGCCTCCGTGACAAAGAGCACACGCGTCGCGGGAAGTGACGAAGAGCCCCGCACGCTAACGGATGAGCCGAGGTGGGGAACGGGAGCCAGCCTGAGGGCAGCGGCGGGAAGGGGAGGCGGGCGTTCTGTCTTGCTGCTTCCCCGTGCAGGTGGTGAGGGGGAGGCTCGAGTAACGCGTGTGACACCACGCCCCCAAGCAGGACGAGAACTGACAGGACCTGCGTGCAGGAGGCTGTGGGCTCAGTCACAGCTGAGTGTGGAGGGAAAGCGCTTAAGGAAGCACAGGGCTGACAGTGAGGCCGGGCCGGCACCTGCTGCCTCCAGGCAGGTTCCGGGGCGCGGACACAGCAGAGCTGTGTCTAACGAACACTGGTTCGGCCCAGAGCGAGACAGGCAGCAGGGAGCAATCTGAAGCACATCTGCAACCTCAAGCCAGGTCTGAGCCGTGCGGAGGGCAGGCCTTC
>RJWH01005787.1:0-44743 GCA_004363575.1 Solenodon paradoxus | reverse complement strand
AGTCGGCAGCCCACTTGCAGCGCTGCCTCAGCACCCTGGGAGGGTGCAGAGAGGCCGCACGGTGAGAGTACAGCTGCCACAGACCCACTCACCTGTCACCTTCTGGCAGTTCAAGATCCTAAAGCCACTGTGCATGCACGCGGCCAGGAGCAGGTGGTGGCAAGAAGGGTGCCACTTGAGCCTCCACACCCCACCAAGCACGCACACGTCTGCCAGAGGCTGCGTCATGTCCCGAGTGTCCCACAGCAGAACGTGCTCATCGTAGCTGAAACAGGTCAACAGTGTCAGCGGAGCTGGGGCTGCTCCTCTGGGGCCTCTCAGTGGCAGGGCACCCTGGGGAGAGCCGTCCACTGTCCCAAACGCTTTGCAGGACGGGCAGTGGAAAGCCATCATGGGCAGCAGGAGAAAAGGGGGAGAGAGACACCAGCGGGCCCGGCGGACGGGCTCCAGGGACTCACCTCCCTGTGGCTAAAAGGTGCTCCTGATGCGGACTGCTCTGGAGGCTGCACACGCCCATGGAGTGTCTGCGGGCAGAGGGCCAGCCTGAGGGCGCCGCACAGCACGCCTGCGCAGCGCAGGGGAGGGTGCCAGAGGGCAGCCCGAGGGCCCCGTGCAGCGCAGGGGAGGGTGCCAGAGGGCAGCCCGAGGGCCCCGTGCAGCGCAGGGGAGGGTGCCAGAGGGCAGCCCGAGGGCCCCGTGCAGCGCAGGGGAGGGTGCCAGAGGGCAGCCTGAGGACGCCGCGCAGCGCAGCTGGGAGGGCCACAGGCCCAGTGCATTACCTTCTGCAGGTGAACAGAGCCATGCCCGGTGTCCTGGTGTCCCAGCCTTTCAGAAGGGCATCGTCCCCACCTGTGAGGGAACAGAAGTGCCCACTGACAATGGCACGGTGACAGGAAGCAGCCATTCCCACAAGGGGATTCGTGTCCATGAGGAATCCCTCGGTGACTTCCCGGGCAGAGACGACCCCGGTGCCCTGCCAGGTGCCGTGTCTTTGGCCGGGAGGAGGGCAGCCTGATGGGCTAGATCCGAGGACGCCAGGGAAGACCAGGGGCACAGGGGCCGGGCTGCAGGCCAGGCAAGGCTGCACCTTCTACTGGGGCCCCAGCAGTAACACGCGTGACGGCCACACCGGAGCTGCTGATGCGAGAACCGACGGCACCTCGCGCGGGAGGCCGTGGCACGCGCTCTGGAGCCCCGCAGCCTCAGCGCACCTCGCAGGAGTCATGGGAAGACACCCCGTGGAGCCTCGCAGCAAAGGGAGCTCCCGGGCTCTGGTGGCGGGGACGCCGGGGCGTGGATCCTGCAAAGCCCAGGGAGCTGGGTTTGTGACGTGCGGCTGGGGGAGACACCAAAGGGAAACAAAGAAATAAAAACGCTGCTTCCTCCCCTTCGAACCAAAAGCGGGAGCTGCGTTGTCTGAGGAAAAGGATTAGGGAGCAGGGGATGTGCGATGTACAACCAGTCTTGGAGGAAAAGCAACACCTGGACGTGGGGTGACGATGGTAGCTTGCAGGGTGAGAGACTGAATGCAGAGCAGGGCCCACAGGGAGAGTGAAGAACACGGGAAAAGCCAAGGCCTGACTGCTGCCTCCACCACCAGGCACGCAGCCGCGGTGCAGACCCGCCACTCGTCACCGCCCATCTACCTATCCTGTCCCGCAGCCGCCGTGCACACACCCATCCAGCAGGTGACTGCTGAGCACAGACCTCTGTAACGGGCAAAGGGACTCAAGATGACACCATCTACAATTAAGCGGACAGAAGAATCCATCAATCTAGGCATGAAGCCTGCCATTTATAGAGATGTCTGTGGCTTCTTCACACACTGCTCTCCTCACGTTCCACATCCATGTGACCAGGAACTCTTGGTGACACCCTCGCACAGACTTGCCCTCATCTCCACGGTTCCCGTGCGGCCTGAGCTGCCAGCACCCACCGGTGACGGGTCTCCGGACTCTGCCCTCGCCCCTCCATCTGTACGCGACGAGTCAGGGACCCTCCTGACTTCTAAAACACAGGTCACCACACTCTTTGTTCAACATGCTGCGACGGCTTCTCCTTCACTCTGAGTCCTGCCTGTGGCCTGCAAGACCCTGTGACCTCTGACATTCTCTACTCCCCTACTCACTGAGGGCACCCTGGCCATGCTGGTCCCTCAATATTCTTTTTTTTTTCTTTTTTTAAGGAAAGGTGCAGGTAGGCAGGAAGAGAAAGTGGGAAGAAGCATTCATTTACTCTATTTAGTTGTTCATCTTGGTTGTGACCCAGGGCCTTGGAACATGTGTGGACTGCGCGTGGCTGGAGGCGACGGGCCCGACCGCTCCCCCACCAGGCGCCTCGACACTCTTCTCACGCATGCACTGGGCTCACCCCTGTGGAGGGCCTTCCCCGGTGTGTGCATGCTCTACCACAGATTAACCTGCACCTGCTGAGCCCTCGCCGTTCCCTCTTCTTTCCAGAATGCCTCTAACCTCCTGAGGGTCTCCTCCTACTCAACGGGGCAGTTCTGTCGAGCCTGCGGACGTGCCCCCTGCACCTCGCACGCGGTCTGGCACCAGCAGGTGCGGCACCGACACCCGAGAGGGAGCGTGAGGCAGCCGTGAGCCACTCGATCCGCCCTGCCACAGGCCTGCTCTGAATTAACTCGGCTCCAGCAAGACCTCTCCAGAAGCCTGTCCCCTACTCCGCCTGCGACGATGCTAGTGAGCCAGCGAAAGCTGCCATTGAGGCACCTCCCCCGGGGCAGACAAGCACCACAGAACCTCGCAGGGTGACAGGGTGACCCAGGTGCCAGCGAGCGGCGGAGACCAGTGAAAGGGGGAGCCCGGCATGTGACCCAGGGGGACAGGGAATCTAGGCGGGCGGGCTCAGGGAGGTAGAGAGGCCGGGCCGGAAGCGGAAAACACCCACCGGGTGGGCAGCACGGCTGTCCGGGAGGGCCTGGCAGGGAGAGGCTCCACTGGACTGGGCGGAGGTGGTAATAGTCGCCCTGTCTGCCCAGGCCACGATCTTGCATCGCCACCAGCAGTTAGGCGGAGACGGAACAAGGTGCCCGGGGCCGGGGCTTCTCAGAGGCGTCTGCCTCCTTCCTGGGACCCGCAGCTGCTCCCTCTCATTCCCACAGCCGCCTCCAGACACACGCCCCACACAATACCAGGCAGTTAGCCCTGTCGGCTCCCCATGCCTCCTGTTCCCTGAAGAGGTAAAGCAGCCCCGAAGAGGCCCAGCCCAGTCGGCACTGGACTCAGGAGCACAGGTATGGACACAGGGCTAACACATTCTGGAGGGAGGGCCCAGGACTGAGAGTGGGGCCCTGCTGCATCGTCCAGCCAGTCCCCGCCGGCCCACCCGCAGCACCAGCTGAGCCCTAGAAGGCCACTTCTCCACCAAGGCTTGTCCAGAGCCCTAGCCCCGATGTGCACACCCCATCCGCTTCCTCGTCACAGTGACGTGCTTCCCTCCCGTGGCCAGTGCCAGTGGAGGGACCCACCTGAGAACACGACATCCGTCTGCCAGTAGTTGAAAGCAGCAATCCAGGCCTCGAACTCATGGGCCTGCCATGTGGCCTGAAGCTCTGGCCCGGCCGCGCTGGCCTTGAGGAGGTGGAGGCGCCCCCTGGAGTCGCTGCTAATGATCTTCAGGGGCTGGTCACCGGTGCTAAAAAGGAGGCCAGTGAAACCCGGCGAACTTCATTCACTGTCCCAAACCCACCGCCTCTCTCACTCCCAGCAGCTGGCACTCTGCCTCCAGACAAGCCACAGACCCAGCACACAGTCCCCTCCGAAGAGCCATGGTCACCTGGCAGAGACCAGAGCTGCCACTTAGCTGGTGAAAAGCAGTAGCGCCGAGGTCTCAAGGAAACGTTCTCTTATCTAAAGGTCGGAGCGCTTTCAGATCAGGACAGTGATAGTCCCAGTTTGGGCATGATCACGCTCTCTCGACGAAGACAGGAAGGCCCCTTGGAAGACACTCAGGCCCTCCCAGTGCCACTCCTCACCTCCCACATCTCCCAGCGGACCAGTCCAGGGACAAGGCCAGACACTGCTCATCCATGGTAAAGCTGGAGAGCGGCTGCAGAGCGTGTGAGTCCTGCTGGAGAGAGGATAGCTGTCAAAGGACGGCCAAAACCCTGCCAGGCTGTTCCTCCAGCCCAGGGAGGCCACCGTTGCAGTAAGTCCTGAGAGCAGAGCCCGAGGGCACTGCAGAGCAGACCTGCCTCTGGCTCGCACGCCCCAGGGACGGGGAGCAGGCCTCTGCCTTCCAGCTCCCTGCTCCCCATGTGCCCAAGACGCTGTCATATCAGCCCAGGTGCTGTCCACCCCCCAGGTGCTGTCCACGCCCCGGATGCTGACACAGTTTCCGCAGACTCTGGGACTCCCAAGCTCAGGAACCCTGCACCGTCCTTCTCCACTGAAGGGAATGAAAACATTCTTCCATTTCCATTTCTAATCCCCCACCCGGGCACTATAAAGCAGTTTCTCTTTCCCGACACCAAGTAAGCTTGTCACCCAGGCACCCAGGAAACGGTAGAACTCTATCAGCAGAGCTGGCCAGGTGGCCTCAAGGGCTCCTCCCAGGTTTATCACTCCACATGGAGCCCGGCTGTGGCCCCCAGTCTTCCTCAGAGCTGTGCTCCCCCATTCCTGCTGTGGCCCTCAGTGCCAGGACCCCGGTCAGCTGGCCCTCTGCCCATCCCACCTGTGGTCAGGGTCTGGTCACGTGGGCCCTCCAACCCACCCCACCCCTGAGCAGAGGCAGTCACCCTGCAGGACCCAGGACAGGACACTGGCACACACCTGGGAGTTCACATGGGAATTAGTGTGCTCTCCGAGGTACAGGTGAGAAATACCCGCTGACGGTAAACACCTCAGCTGCATCGCCTGCCCTGGGACGCTGCTCCAGCCTCTCCTCATACTTCAGACCCACTGACAGGTGACAAAGAGCCACTTTTAGGCTTCTGCTGGAGGCCCCGGTGACATCCTCAGTCAGATGCAGGACTGAATTGTTCAGAACAGCCAGCCTGCTGTCCTTGTACCTCTGAGGGTGCAGCTCACCCGAGGAGGCCGTCCCAGAGCCGTGTCGGCACAGCTCCCTCCCTCGCCCCCTCCATCCCACGAAGCCTGCCCTGGCCACTGACCTCAGATCCCACCAAGCGGAGCACCTCTATGGACCCTGCAGCATCTGCCACGCCCAGCAGGGCATGGCCAGCCACCGGGATGTGGCACCTGGAGAGAAGCATGTGGTCAGAACACAGGCACGTGGCATGCGCCTCGTAACGCTCATCCCAGGTCCAAAACCAGCCGGAGCCTACACTCTGTCCCAATGAGATTCCCCGGCTCACGTGTCAGAAAGCCGCCGTACCCCCCAGACTGATCCCACTCCAGGGCTCACAGGCAGGAAACAAGTCCAAGTCCACAGAGCCTCCAACGGCACGGAGGCAGCAGGGTGGCAGCACCCCACCCTGCAGAAGGCTCCCTGGTAGAGTGGCTAGATACTCAGGACCATTTGCAGACCAGTGCAGTTGTCACCCAGGTACCATTTCATGTCCAGAATAGCTGCAGTGTCTCTTCTTTGGACCTGAACCAGGGGGCCGGCCGACCTGTCCTCACTGAGACTGTATAGGTAGAGACGACCCAAACGGGTGTGAGACTTGTCCACGTCCTGTCCACCCTACAAAAGATACACATTCTGTGATTACCCTGAGAAACACTGAGAAAACCCAGGGACGGGAAAAGGGACAGAAGGAAAAGGTTTCTCAACACCAGAACTCTGCCTGGGAGCAGCACGCCTGATTTTCTGGGCTGGAGGTCTGTTGCCTTGAACACAGTTAATAATGCAGACAAGAACGCAGCAGCTGGAGACCTGACACGCTGCAGCAAAGGAGCCCCAGGTCTCATCTGTTAACTGCCAAAGGACAGGAAACGAGATGACCGTACCACCTGACCGCACAGCTTGACTGCCCTTTCTGTAGGAGACCTGCGTGTTCTTTCGGGAAGGAATAGAAGTTACCTTGGGCTTTTGCAATTTCCCAAACATGTAGTTCCTGCTTATTAACACTCCCTCCTGAAGTCTAACCAGTAATGTTAGAAACGAGCAAACGTCTCCCTGGACATAGTCTGCCTGATACAGGACGCCAGACGTTCGCTCTCTGCGATGCAAGGTGTCGGCATAAACTATACAAACAAGCCAGATCACTACGCCTCCCGACTGAACAACGACTGGACTTCTGCGTCAAATCTGGCTTTGCTCCGGCAGTGACCCATCTCGGCCAGCAGCGAGCAGGTAGCCAGGCTGTCCTGACTGCGGCCAGCTCTGGCCAGAACTCTCGGGGCGCCTCTGCCGGCGGTCCGGGCTGAGGTCCGCGCCTGGGTCCGGATCCTGCTCGCCGGCCGCCCGCCGCAGCGGCCCGCTTGGCTGTCAGGGCGCCCTGCCCGCAGCCGCTCCGCGCGGACCTCGCCCCTCCGCCCGCCCCGAGACTCCGGGCCGACACCTGGGGGGACGCGGGCGCGCGCAGCTGGTAGGTGCCGCAGGCCAGCAGGTGCCGGCAGCCTGCCAGCGGGCACCACTCCACCGAGTCCGCCGTGAGCTCGGTGTCCACCTCCTGCAGCAGCTGCGCGGCCCTGCCCGCCATGCCGCCGTCCGGGCGCGGCCCCGCACAGCCGACTGGGAGCTGCGGGGCCGGGCGGCGGCGGGAAGGCGGCCGCGGGAAGGAGGCCAGGCGGGACTTCCGGACTCCAGCGCCCGCCCCTTCCGGACGCCGGGCGGGACTTCCGGCCGGTCGCTGCCCCGCGCCCCATGCCCGGCGGCCTCGCCGCCGCCCCAGCGTCACGGGCGCCCTGCGGGGCGGGCACTGGACGGGCTGCCGAGCGGGAACCAGAACCTTGACAGCTCGGCCCGGACCGAGGGCTGCTAACGGACGACGCGGGGTCAGCCGGACAGGGGACCCACCGGCGGCGGAACCAGGCCCGGCAACCATGCTGGACACGAACCCCCGTCCGGACCCTGCCGAGTGAGCCACGTGACACCGCAGGACGCCCGGCGTCGGGGCCAGCGCAGCCTTCCACGCCAGCGACAGCAAGACCCTGAACTCTTCCCTTGGTCATTTTCGGATGCAGTTTATGAACCTGGGCTCCCGGGGACGTGGCTGTTCTGGGCACCCTCGCAGACACTGCCGGCCCGCGTCTGAGACCGCATTCTGTGCAGGCTGCCAGCTCAGCTCCGCCCCGCCCCGAAGACCACCCAAAATCCTACAGGCGACCCACGCAGGATCGCCCCGCCCCCAGCTCGAGCCCTGGCCACACTGGCCTGTTAGCAGTAAGGTTACCCGCCGTGGGAATAGCCACCGGGCCCAGCCAGGTGCTGTCCATCAGGCACGCACTTTCTCCAAACCACACGTCCTCAGGCACAGCTTTCTGATCCTGTCACCCCTCTGCCTGGGGTCTCGGAGGGGCCTGCGGCATACCTCACCTGTGCAGCCAAGCCCGGCACCTTGAGTACACTGCACCTGACCAGTCCTGTTCTCCAGGACACACTGGCCAAGAACCCCGCTCAGAGAAACCCCAAGTACGTGGCAAGCTATACAAGATGCTTCCAGCCTGACTGCTCCCGGGGACAGGGAGGCCTGTCCTGGGGGCCACAGTGCAGCAGTGGACAGCAAAGCAGTTTCACTCACACTGGCTGCTTGACTCGCAGTCAGAGCCTTGGCAGGCGCGAGCAGCCGCCCTGCCACTGGGTGCAAGGGCCAGGAGAATCCACCAGTGAGAAGCATGCTGCATGCTCAATGAAACGGCGGCCAGCCCACCCAACCACCCCCACTGGACAAGCACGAGTGTGGGTCTCATGCCCCTGCCACACCCCCACACGAATGACAACCCCACCTGCACTCAGAAGCCAACCCAACAGCATCAGGTGAAGAGCACAGATGACCAGGATGCTGGATGATTCCACCCGTTTACTCTTCCCTAATTTTAGGTGTGATGCCCACGGGGGCCACCCTTCACGGGCTGCAGCTGCCAGGAGAGAAGCTTCTGCCATGTGGCAGTTTTCAGACATGTGGCCCAGCTGTTTGCATTTGAGGAGTACAGCAAATGATTTGTAACTTCTAACCCTCCCAGAGCCTCCCCCAAAAAAACTGTACATGAGTTTACAAACATATCAACATATAAATAATGAGCAGCGTCCTGGCGGGAGCCTCCACGGCTGTCTCTGCTTGAGGCCAGCACTGCCAGGGAGCGCTGTCCCCGCACCAGCGCCCTGGCAGGAAACCTCCGCGCTGGCCATTCCGGGTGCGTGCCGCTGGCTTCTTCGGCAGCTGCAGGTCCAACGGCCACTGTCTCCGCTGTGCCCAGGAGGAGTCTGGTGGCCCCAGAGCGGGGCTGCGGCATGGCAGCCCCGCGCGGTCACCGCTCTGGCTCCAGCTCGTGCTGGAAGGGGCGCTTCTTCTCCCGGCAGTGCTTCTTGTGGGCTGGCCAGTCCTTCTGCTGGCACTGGGAGCCACAGTAACGGGCCACCTGGCAGCGCCCGCAGATGTTGAACTCGCGGAGCTGTGGGAAAGCAGACAGCATGGCTTCAGTCCCACTGGGGACTGGCTGTGGGCAGACTGCTCTCACCAGGAGGCCCCAACCCCCACCCCGAGGCCAGAGGCCTGGCTGCTGCAGGCAACGCACCTGCTTTTCGATCACTGTGCAGGGCGGGTAGTGGCACTCGTAGTAAGTGCAAGAGTTCTCCTCCTCCTCCACCACGTCCCCGTTAGCGTTGTAGTACCGGGTCACGCTCAGCACAGGGAACTGCTCTTCAATGGGGTCCGTGGGGAGCTGCTGGATCGCGAGCCAGTATAAGCTCTGCTCCCTAAGAGAGAGGCATGCTTTAGTGTCCTCCAGCCAGCAGGGCCAGGCACGGGGACGGTGACAGGGTCCCAGGACAGAGAAGCTGCTTCCTTACTCAGGGTCACCCCACCCGTTTATTTTGAGGCAGCTGGACTCGTTTGTGCACACCACACCGAGTCCCCTGTCCTGAGAATGGGGGCGCACGAAGGCCTCAGGGAGCACAGGCAGGAGGGCCCATGAGGGCAGCTAGGAGCCCACCCCTGGTGCTCAGCTTCAGAGAAGGCACCAGCCGCTGTGGGAACAAAGGCCTTGGTTCCATGTCCCTCCAGCCGGCCCATCCTCCAGGGAAGCCAGTGCTGGAGGGGCTGGGTTAACAGGGCCGTCTACGTCATTTACAATGAACTGAAAACTAAGAGTCTCTCACAAGATCTCAATGAAACTTGGAGAAAACCATGAACTTGAGAATGACTTCTTAGATGACATCAAAGGCAAAGACAACAACAAAGGACCAGCTGGACTTCATGAAAAAGTGAAATGTTTATGCATCAAGCAATACCGTCCACAGTGCAAAAGGGCCGCTGGAGATTGGGAGGAGACATTTTCAAATGTATATTCATGAGGGATCGGTATCTAGCAACAGAATGGGGACAAAAAAGGCTGGCAATGATGTGGGCTCCCACCTACCAATGGGAACACAGACTGGTGTAGCCACTATGGAAAACAGCAGACAGCAAATCGGGTAATTCTTTTTAACAGAAAGGTGCAGGCAGGCAGGAAGAGAAAGGAGGAAGAAGCATCTTTATTTTATTTTTTACTTTGTTGTTCATACTGGTTGTTTCCCCGCCGGACCTGGGACTCAAACGCAGGGGTGTGTGGCCTGTGCTCCTTCAGAGGCAATCGACCCAAGCACAGCTCCACCAGGGGGCACCTCAGTTAAGAACAAAATTACCATAGGATCCAGCAACTCCCACCTCTGGGGATGCACCTACAAAACTGAAAAGCATGGCCTGCAGGAGATGTGTGGACATAATGCCCATGGCGGCACCATTCACAATACCCAAAGGAATGGGATCAACCCAGTGTCCATCATCGCGAGAGTGGACAGCCAAAGTGTTCCCACGAGACGGGAGCAAGGAGCTGGGGGCAAGGCGGAGCTGAAGAGACAGTCCTGCCGACCCCACCCCGCCGGCCCTGGAGTGTCTCAGCAGGCGGGCAGTGAAGGCTTGGGGTGCGGCAGGCACACTGCGCATGTGGACACGAGCTATGTGCGTTCTAACATTTTTAAGGGGAGAGGCGTCAAGACGTGGGAGGCGGAGTGCCCTGGTGGAGCAGCGGTGGGGTCAGTTGCCTCCAAAGGACACAGCCACATACCCCTGGTTCAAGGCCCGGGTTGGGGGGAATAATCAGTGTGAATGACTTAAGTTTCTTGAAAAAAGAAAAAAGATGTGGAAGGACGTTGGCTGCTTCTGGAACCCTTCATCTGAGGGCAAGCAGCATCCAGCCCAGTTGGCTTTTAAAGATAGAAAAAGAAAAGCACCCCTGCAAGGTGGCCATCCCATCGTCCCGGGGCGGTGCGCAGAGGCCCAGCAGGGAAGCGGGTGTGAGGCGAAGGCCGGAGGAGCTGTGGGGTCACTGCTCCTGTGGTGTCCATGATGGGGCGGTTCCCACGAGCGCCAGCGAGCGCTGGCCAGTCAAGCGCAAACTAGCTCGCGTTCAGGCCACATGCGGGCGGCCCAGCTCTGACAAGCAGATGGAACTCTGCTGAGGTTTGACAGCCTGGACTGGCCCAGTGAGGAATGACCAAAGCGAGCCTCCAGCACAGCCTCGGGGCGGGCCTGGGCCTCTGGGAGTGGCCATGGGGCCCCAGAGCAGCTGGGCCCAGCAGGGGCCACAGGACGGGGAAAAAGCCCTTTTCCAACGAGTTTTCTTAATTGTGATGCTCTCATAGCACAACTGCATGGGTGCTCGGAGGGCAAATATGACATTCAGTCACAGGAGGCTGCACACAAGGACACCTGCCTAAAACACAACAGCCAAGGGCCTGGAAGGAGCAGGCTGGAGCTGGGTGAGGGGTGGGTGGGGTCCCCTAGGCCTCAGGAAACTGCGGTCAGGGCAGTGGGTCTCAGCGTCTACAGTGAGGGAAACCTGAGGGTCAGAGGAGCGGGTTCCAGAGTCTACACTGCAGGCACGTCCATGTTAGATAAGCCGGGGTAACGGCCTGCAGCCTGCAGCTGAGCGGCCCTGCTCCTCTGATGCTCACAGCCCTGCACTGGTGAGAAGAGGCCGCCGGTGAGCGGGTAGTGACTCAAAGTAAACGAACGAAAGGCCTCTCCGGGCACCTCCCAACACGCCTGCTGATTAAAGTGGCTGGCGGCTCCGGTGGGGTCCAGCGGACGAGTGGGACTCCTTGTCTAGCTGGGGACCCATGCCCTCGTCTGAGTCAGCCTAATACAGCTCAGTTTTTGTCCCTTGGAATCGAGGGCCAGCCTACTATGCCCCAGGGGGTAAGAGCCCCATGGGACACGAGTCAAGGATCAGCTTCCCTCAAGATCAGTGGCTTCAAACTACATCAGAGCTGAGACCACAGAGGTTCGGGGATTCCCAGACCCTCTCCGTGAGTCTGGCTGGGAAGCACTGGGTGTGGCCCTCTCGCAGCCTGTCCCAAACCACCAGCAGAGATTCTGGCAAGACCCTGAGGGTGACAACTGCTAAGCTTCCACCAGTCTCCATCCGCCTGAGACCCTAGGAACACAGCCCAGGAACCCAGAAAAGACAGCACGCACCGTCGGGAAAGGCTGCCAGGGATGAGGACAAGCTCCACAGCCCGGTCCGGTGCTGTCCTGTGCTCCCAGAGCCACAGCCACTGTGCTCAGAGCGCCCTGCTGCCTGAGTGGCAGGCCTGTGAGTCCTGGGTAGGGTGCCGGGTTGGGGACCATGGAGGAGACCCCAGGGCTCACCCCAATCACAGTGTCCTCCTTCAGACCACACACAGGCACGCTCCTTAGCAAAAGCACGACAGAAGACCACCTGTGAGCGAGGGGCATCCCTGACATTGCCCATCTGACATTTCTCACAGGCACGGCGGGTCCTGCCCAGGCACCAGGAGACTGACCGGGAGCTACAGGCGCTCTCGCCCCGTGAAGAAAAGGAGGCCCACCCATGGCGCACCCAGGAGCAGAGTGAGGCCCAGGCCAAGCGAGGCTGCCCTCAGGGGCGCTCTGCCGGGAGCAGGCCCCGAAGACCCACCTCTGCTTGCTGGAGGCCTCGGCTTCCGGCCGCCGGCCGCACGGCGCCAGCTGCAGGTTGTCCAGTCGGTTGTCCACTGTCACGGCGTTGAGGTGCAGCACCTGGAAGCCGGGCGCGACCCCGCCCCTGTGCCGCTCCCTGGAAGAGACTGCTCTCAGACGCCTGCCCGCCTCCGGCCCCGAGACAGCACCGGCCCCCGCCGTGTTGCGCCGACGCTCCCCAGGCCCGACCCCACGGGCACGCCCCAGGAGGCAGCCCTTCTCCCGTCCCGCCAGGAGCCCACAAGGAGCCCGCGAGGGCCAGACCGGGCGTGTCTGGAGCAACGTGGGCAGAAAGAGCACTCGGCAGGGGCCTACAAGGAGAGCCTCAGTGTGCAGTGATCGTGCCTCTGGGTCTGTGGCAGCCAACAGAACGGGGATTCGAGAGACACCACCTATGCAGGCAGGAGTCTGCAGGCCCATGTCGGCAGGGCTCCCGCGGGACGGGGCAGCGCTGGAGGGTACCCACCACAACAGCTCGTGGAGGAGCCTTCCCGACCCCCTTCCTCGGTTTTTGTCAAAAGCATATGCAAATATCTTAGCACCATTTCCATCGGCGTCCACTTCCATCCGGGCCTGAGAAGGAACAGGAGGCGCTGATTAAAGGGGCTCTGATTCTCAGCAACATTCCAAGTCCCCTGGGAAAGCCCAGTGAAACAAACTAGCCAGAGGGACAAATGGCTAGGTCTGATCCTCGAACCCAGGGGTCTGCAGACACTCCTCCAAACACAGGGCACCAAGAAGCCACTGTGTCCCAGCAAGCACTTGCCTGCATTTGGAGCAAGTCATGCTCACAAACCACTCTGCAAAATATGGTGACACAAATAAACTTCCCTGTCTTTATAAAAGTCACTGTCACAAAATCGTGTAGGGGCTTCTAAAGGGGAGAAGGGAGGAGGCAGGGGGATTCGAGGAGGGGGCGGGTGCAACAGTGGGGCAGCCAGGATGGATGGCGGGCCATGGGTGGAGAAAGGCAGGGTAGTGCTGGGCAGTCTCCCCAGGAAGCCAATGTCCAATTCAACAGTCACAAACTGACACGTTTTGCTATGTTTTCTGGAGGGAGTGGACAAGCAGGGCGTAAGTGAGGGACAGCCAGCACTGTAGAGGTATGACAGCTTCCCACAGGCGCCACAGCCAGGTCTGAACTGGGCCTCGAGGGTCAGGTCCACCCATTCACACTCGGGATCCTGCCTGCGCATCCAAGGGAAAAAACCCACCCTGGGTGGCCCACTGTGGCACTGACAAAACATAGGCTGGGGAAGGACTACAGCCCTTACCTCGAAAGAGTAGCCTTCTACCAGCGGGATGTCCTGCTCGTCGATCAGTGTGTACTTGGTCTGGAAATCAACCATGTTTTCACATCACACTGGAGGTCTGAAAGAACTGCCAGGCAGGCAAGCCAAGCTGGCCGCCCCACTCAGGACAGGGCAGCAGGTACCCTGGCTTCACTTCCCACCTGCACAAGACTCCCTAAAAACTAGGCAGCCTGAGCTGTGTGTTTCAATAACCCAATAACTACATCCAAGACAGATTCCCTGGAGTAGCCGGAGGGGCCAGTGGAGACCGAAAACCCCGGTTTTCATTAGTGTTTATCAAGTGGGTGGGCCTACACAGGCCCAACATTTTCTCTGAAATGTTCCAAGTCAGTGTTTCAAGGGATGACATTAATGAAACCAGTCACTGAGTGAGAAGGGGTCTCACAGCTGACAGGGCCCACCCTTCCCTAGTTAGAAAGTCGGACCAACCTCACTCTGGCTCCGAAAGCTTTTATCTAGGATCTGAATTGGTTTTACCTTTATCTGACTGCCTCTGCTCCTCTCTCCCACCAGAAGCTTCGGCCGCTGGTGATGGGAACAGGGTTCCCATCCAGGGTAAGGTCCGTGGCTGGCGCAGCTGCACGGCCGGCCGGCTCCTGGAAACAGCCAAGCCTCAATGCCCACAGGTGCCAGGAAGCCCCAGCCTCAAACACGCGGAGGGCGGGGCCAGGTAAGGGAGAGAAGCAGAGGGAGGCCCGCCGCTGGGCCCTGCTCTGGGAGGCCCACTGAGGCTCCGCCGGACGTGGCCAAGCTTGGCAGCATGAGACGGGCCAGAAGCTCCGCTACGGACTGGACTGGTGGGCAGCGAGCAGCGCACGCTCCTGACACAGGGGCGGGGCGCCCGGGCGCAGCTCCGACGGGGCGGGTGACAATCTCTCCTCTCCCGCCCCCAGGTGCGGCCAGCTGGGTCCAACCGCCGTTATCCCAGCCTGACCCGCAGGCAGGCCGGGTCCCCACAGCCCCGCGCCCCGCTCCCAGCCTCCCAGCCCTGCGTCCCGCGCCCTGGATTCCACGACCCTAAGCCCGGGTCCCTCCCCCGGCGTCCCCGGCCCGGAGGCCCCGGGCCCCTGGGTCTCCGCCCCCCGCCCCGCCCCCGCCCTGGAGCCTCCACCCCGCGCCCCAACCCCCCGGCCCGGCGTCCTGGGCCGCGCAGCCCCGCGCCCGGCGCCCCTGGATCTCCAACCCCGCGCCCAGCCTCCCAGGCCTGCGCCCCCGGGTCCCCACCTCACGCCCCAGCTCTGCGCCCCCGGCCCCTCGGCCGCACGCCCCACGCCCCGGCTCCGCGCCCTCGGCCCCACGCCCCCGGTCTCCGGCTCCGCGCCCCCGAGCCGGCCCCACGGTCCCTCACCCCGAGCCCCCGGCCCCCGGCCCGCGACGCTCACCTTCCCGGCCACCCGGCCGAGCCTCACGATGCCCAATTTGAAGTCGGTCATGGCCGGGCCTGCGCTCTCGGCCGGCGGCGCCGCTCCCTCGGGAGGGGCCGGGCCGGGCGGGCGGGGCCGCAGGGCCGGGCGGGCGGGCCGGAGTCGGACCGGGCGGGCCCTGGGCGGGACGAGGCTGGGCCGGGCTCGGGCCGCCGCCGCCGCCGCCGCGCGCCCGCCGGACCTGCCACGCGCCGCCGCCGCCTCCGCCGTCGCCGCCGCCGCCACCGCCACCGCGCGCACCACAGCGAGCGGAGCCGGAGGCGGGGCGATGAGCGGACACACCCCCGGCCGGCGCCGCCCGGCCAATCGCGGAGCGCGCACTGCGCTGGCCGAAAGCGCCGCTGCACGGCAGCCAATAGGAAGAAGAAGAGTGCGCAGGCGCAATGAAGGCGCGGGTCGGCGCGGGGGAGGGGCTCGGCTGGGGGCGGTGCTTGCACGGCGGCCGGCGCGACGTCAGCTTCGCGGGAAGCTTTGTGCAGCGCCGGCGCCACGCTGATCTCTGTCCCCCGTCCGCCCGACGTGTCTGTCGTCGAGTCCTCTGCCGCAGCGGCCTCTGCGAGACTCGCCATCGCAGGGCAAGAACAGAGGCGCGGTAGCGGAGTCCGGAGCCCCGGGGCCTCCGGCACGGGGCGGCCCGCTCTGCCCCACCGTCGCCCTCGGCCGCGCACGGCAGCTGGGCGTTCCCCGCCACACTGGAGCTGCAGCTGTGCACGGAGCAAGCAGAAACCGGCTCACGGTCCAGTGACGGTAGCAGGAAGGCCCACGACAAGTGACGCACATGCCACGTTACATAGTGACCAAAGCTGCGGGCAAAGAAGCGTTTTGGGGCCGGCGGCCCTAGTGCAGGTGGCAGGCTAGCAGCCCCACTGAGCGAACAGCGACAGCATCTGCGCAGACGGAAGAGCCAGTGCGAAGGGCCCGGGTGGGGACCGCACCCGCAAGTTCAAGTGGACGTGTCAGACCATTGTCACCAGAAAGGCGTGAAAGGGACTGGACGGGACGGGAGAGGATGGGAGGGGTGGGTGTCGTGGGGGTCCAGTAAGGACTTGGATTTTTATCCTCCGAAACGAGTCTTTCCACTGACAGGCTGGCTGGTAGAGACAGTGGTTTGGAGGCAATGGGAAAGCTGTTCCCAGACCAGTGCAGACCCATCAGAGAGGAAGGTGCTTGGACCCTGGTGTTGAGCGTGGCCCTGGTTATGCTGCGGCAGCAACCCCAAAACACCCGTTACTTAACCCAACAAAAACTGTCTGTCGTGCACGCTACATGTGAAGGTTACAGGGCAGCTGAATATGTGAGCAGAGCTCAGGGGAGATGTCCAGCCCCGGGCGGAAGTTTGGCATTCGTTAGCATATGTGTTGTATGTATCTAAAGCCATAAAACAGGATGCGATCACACCAACTTGCATCTAGACACGTGAGACCAGACAGTCTGGAAACAGGAGAACAGGGATGCTAGGAGGAGAAGCAAAACTTGACTGGGTGCTGGAGGGATGGTGTGTCGGAGGGCCGGGAGTCCCTGCCAGGAAAGGGTGGGCCCCGGACCGCAAGGGTGCTGCCCCTTGACAACTGCGGTGTTGATGGAATTAGACTGACACTCTCCTGAAGCGGTTATTTTGTTTTTATTGTATTATTTTTTAAAGGAAAGGTGGATCAGGAATGAAGGCGAGTAGGCAGACAGGAAGAGAGTCGCCGAAGAAGCGACTTTACTTTTGTGGAACTGTTCCTGTTGGTTGTCCCTGGAACACTGGCAAGTGAGTCGGCTAACGGTGCACTAGACCGCTGGGCCACCAGGGTGCGCTCTCTCTCTCTTTTATTTAAAGGGAAGGTGCAGGCAGGAATGCAGGCAGACTGGAAGCGAGGAAGAAGTATTTTATTTATTTTATTTATGTCTTCATCTTGGTTCTTGCCCCTCGGCCCTGGGTCTCGAGGCTGGGTCCTTGGGTTGTTGTGGACCGTGGCTGGTGCCTTATCAACTCGGCCACCAGGGCGTGCCGACGCAGCAGCATTTGCTGAAAACGGGAGCAGAGAAACTAGAGACAAGATGCAAAGTCGAGAAAGACCGTTGGTTTCATAGTGGGAGAGGAAAGAACTTGTTTATGGTTCAGCGGAGAAGAGAAATGAGATGGAGGAAAGGGAATGGCTGCAGCAGGGGGGGACGAGGAGCGGGGCTGGGATGGCAGACGGCTCTCCTCACAGCATGGAGAGTGAACGGAAAGTTTGGAGAGACGGGCCGGTGGTGTGCGTTTGAGGAGTTCTAGCTTGCCGAGCGCTTTGCACTCAGACTACGGACAAGGCCATCAGCTGATTGAGAAGGGAGTGGACACTGGTCATGGGAAGAGAGGACTAGGGTCGTGTAATTGGCACAACCCAGGAGAAGGCAGCAGGGTGGCCTGCAGGGATAAGGGAACCTGTCTGTGACCGTGTTTTTCTCCAGGCAACTCGGGCTGCTCTCCGGAGAAGAGAAGAAGAGAGCACAGTGAATCTGGCCAAACTTGAGGTTGGGCGAGGGCAGAGGGTGAGCGGGGAGTAAAGTGGGGGAGTCCAAACAAGTGGCCCTGCTGCCTGTGAGGGTCTGGGCTGAATGAGGAAGACAGGAGCCCAAGGGTGGAACTTTGGGGTCTCCAGGGGTTCCCAGTGGGGTCGCCTGCACAGCTGGAGGCAGGACACTGGAGGGAGTGGGGACAGGGCAGGAGAGCATCCCAAATGCGTGGATTTGAGGTGAGGAGCTGCTAGTGCCAGCGACATTTTTCTGTTTTCTCCTGATACGTAACAAACCACCCCAGACTCAGTGCCTGCAAACAGCACTGGTCTCTTCTTTCCCACATTCTGCAACTGGGCGAGCTTCTGTCTGACTGCTGTCGCTGAGTCCCCTTTCTGCTTACACTGCCTGGGAATCTGCAGGAGCACCGTTTCTCATCCACGAGATCTCTCTCTGTAGCCAGGTTTCCAGGCAGGGCAGGACACCAGAGGCCGTGTCCAGTGTTTATGGGGCCTGAACCTCTCTAGGATCCCACTGGTCAGAGCAAATCTTGTGGGCAGCCTGGCCTCAGTGCCCGAGGGGTATACACAAGAGCAGAATCTGGGAGGGTGGTTCTCGCGGGGGCTACCCGTGTGCCCAGGCTTGGTCCAGTCTGCTCCCTGCCCCTGGTCGTTCACGCTCCCAGTGAGCAGCGGTTGGGCACAGCCCATGTCCATCACAAGGACCTGGCTTCGCATCCCACAGCCAGGGAGAGCGAGATGAACAACGAAATGCAATAAATGCTGCTGCCTCCTCTCTTCCTGCGGCTCACCTCCATTCTTGCCAGTGTCTTTCCTTGAAAATAAAGTTCATGCTCCTCCCACATGAAATTTCCCTCAGCACCTACCAAGACCCCTCCACCTAACAAGCCCTCAGACCTTGTGATGAGTCACCTGGACAGTGGCCCCCTTTACTCCAGAGGTCTTTTATCTGCCTCCCAATACCCTGCGGTGAAGCACAGGACCGTGGAACACACAGCCCATTCAGAAGGGATGGTGGTGGCATGGTGGTCTGATCTGCCACCTCTGACCAGCGCAGTCCTCATACATTTCAAGGAGCCGGGTTCATATCCCGGGGCAACCACCAAGGTAAGCAACTAAGCAAAACGCTTCCTTCTCCTCTCTCTTCCTACCTGCCTGCCTCCTCACTCACCTTCATTCCTGCCTCTACCTTTCCTTTAAAAAATAAAGCTCTTTCAGATGTCTTAATAAGAGACCAGGTCCTGGATTTTATATCACCATGAGGCCTTTTCTTACCTTGAGAACTTTTTGCCACTTGGAGAAGCTGAAATGAGAAATCGTTTCATCTTCTGAGTGAGCTTGAAAATATTTCCTCTGGTGCACCCTGGTCACCTAGTGGATAAGGCTGCTGGACACAGTCCACATACATCCCAAGGACCTGGATTAGAGATCTGGGCTGGGGGCAGCCATCAAGATGAACAACTAAATGAAATAACGTGCTTCTTCCTCCTCTCTCCCTACCTGTCTACCGGCTCGCCCTCATTCCTGCTTGCACCTTTCCTTTAAAAAGAATTCTTTCCTCTAACTTCCACTTGAATGTGGAATCATCACTTCTAGTTATCTTTTTTCTTTCCATCTCCCCCTGCCAGACCCAGGTCTTGAACCCCTGTCCACAGCATCCACAGCGTGTGCCTCAGCTTCCTGAGGCTCCAAGGGGTTCTCTGGAGCAATGATGTCTTCATTTCGTGCACAGAAAGAAGCCAGTTGGCCCTTCAAACTTTGGGCCTGACTTCGGCTGCAGACTTCAGCCGTGTGCAGCTGGCTTCTGGTGTCAGTGTTCGCCCCAGCTGTCTGCTGCTGCAAATGCCCCACCCCAACATTTAGTGGCTGAAAACACTGTTTTCTCACAGGTCTGTAATCTCGGTGGGCTCACGGGCTGTCCCTTCCTCTTGGGCCACCTCAAGTTGGCAGCATTGCCCCCTTCCCGCCGCATAGTGGACACTTCACCCATATGCGTCCATGACGGTGGTTTTGAAGCCTGCAGTGTGGCAAATGCCACACTCAGGCCTCTACCTGCTGCTCCCCGCCCCTGGGAACCTGCTGTGAGGACCATCCCATGGCCTGCAGACCGTCCAGCATGCAGAGCCCCAAATGGCTCGTTTGAAAGGCTTCGTGGGAGACATACTCCTGCGTCCCACTGCCTGGCCACCAGAGAGCTGAAGCAGCCTGGCTAGTCCACCTCCAGGCAGGAGTGCGGAGGGTCTCCTGCTGTGTGTCCTCTGAGGAACCAAAGCAGAAACTGCCATCTCCTCGGAGAGGGGCCTGCAACTGCACAGCCCGCAGGGAGGAGCCCGCTTTCTGATGGGAGGCCCACAGGTGCAGTGGGATGGGGAGCACGGGGTGCGGGGGGCCAGTATCTTTGCGGACCAGCTCAGGAAGCCACTGAGCGCTCCTGGGTCCGCTGGAGAATGTTCCTGGGGCCGCTGGAGAATGTTCCTGGGGCCAGGAGCCACAGAGACAAGATGCACTGACAGTGTCTTTATTCTCTGTGTTTTAAGATGCTTTCAATCTTGGTGGCCTTGCTGGCTGCCAGGTAGCCCCTCCCAGGCTATCTCCTGCAGTCAGCAAACAACTTCACCTGAAAACAGTTTCCCCACCCCAACCAACCTGGAACTCACACCCACCACCTCTCCCAGAGGTGAGGGGGCATCTAGGCACAGGCGCGCTGCAGCTCCACACTTGCTCATTCGCCCGCCTGCCCTTCCCTTCCCCTTCCCCTGGAGACACGTGAGGACCCTGTGCTGGGCTCCTCTGCCTCCACCCCCGGCCTGTGCAACTTGTCTGTGTCAGTCCCCAACTGCTTAAGAGAAATTCTGGGACAATTTCAGGCAGAAGCCAGGAGGTGGGCAGAATCACTTCTGTGTTTTCTGGCCATGAGTCCCTGCGAGAGTGGTGCAGTGCTTGAGCTTGACAGCCGCTCAGGGTGAGGGTCTGACCTGGGGTCTGACCTGGGCTCCGACCAGGCGGCAACAGGCGGGCGGTCTGAGAAAATGGGCGTGACAGCTAGGGGTTTCAGGGTGTGGGGCAAAGTAGTCCACATGCAGTAGTGGGGACCCAGGAGGTCAGCAGCCTGCCTCCAGGCCCTGGGCACAGGATGTGTGGAAAAAAACATGACCACGGCTGAGAGGCTTCAGGGAAGCTGAGTTTCCAAGAGAGCAAGGACACGAGCATCTGGAGAAAGGGACAGTCAGGCTTGTGCTGGTGTGGGGCCAGAGGCATGGCTGCAGTTTCCCGAACAGCAGGGTAGAAGTGGGGTCAGAGCCTGCGGGGGTCCCATTGTGGGAGACATGGTGAGCTGAGGAAAAGGCACCTTCATTCTGGCACCCACCCTGCCCCGCAGCCACAGCTTCCTGCTCCTACTGACTTGCCTTCTGTTCTTCTGGCATTTGGGGGCTGCCCAGGATACCCTTTCAGGGCACCCCGAAAGTCTCTGCTGGGAACCCCATTTGCATGGTTTTGATAGGATGCCCTAAGCTGACCAATCTCACCCGCCAACCCTCCCCGCACAACGTTGGAGTCCTGAGTGGGTAAGCCCTTCTACCCTTTTGCTGGAAAGAGCTAGATTAGGTTTCTGTGCTTTTTACTCCAAATTCTGATGTTGTCAGCATCCTGGTTTGAGTTCCTGTCCACACACAAGGCCTCACAAACCGTTAGCCCTTCTTCCCCAGACTCACACACAGAAGGGACAGGTTCACTGGGTGCCTCATTCTGTTGTAATGTGTCACCCCAAATAACACGCACCTGGGCCAGACTTCATCAGAAAATGCACCCAGACCGCCCTTGTGGTTTAACCATCACTTCCCCCAACTCTGGGAAGGTGCAGTTCAAATAGATGCAAAGAGTGGAAGGGGTACAACCAGGATGAACAAGTAAATAAAATACATGCTCCTTCCACTCTCTTCTCTCTTCCTTGTCTCTTCCTGCCTGCCTGCTCACCTTCATTCCTGCATGCACCTTCCCCGAAAAAAGAACGGAAAAAAAGAAAAAAATTCACCCATTCTCCCGCTGCTCTGGACCGCGGCGCCTCGGGCCGGCTCTCAGTAACTTGTCAAGCCGGGAGGCGCCCTTCCCTGGTCGGAACGGTCACGGGTCTCCCGCGCGCTTTGGCCCCCAGGGGATTCTAGCCCCCACCCGCCTGCTCCCTCTCCACCAAGGGCCCTTCCGCAAGCCGTCAATCCTCTAGTCCTAAGCGTCCGCGCGGCACCTGTCGGATCCCTCCTCGCCAGTCGTCCCGAGGCCGCATTCCCGCCCCGCGTGCTATTCCGGCACGCACGTCGCGGGCCTGGCCCGTCTGGTCCTAGGCCCCCGCGCACACATTCCGGATCACGCAGGGCACACGGGGTACCTGCAGGCACGCGCCGCGGACACCTGCCGCCGGGACCTCCTCCGGCGAAGCCAGGCGGTGGCTGATGCGCTGGTGGGGCGGGCGCTGCCCGCCCGGTGCTCAGCGAAAGACCTTTCCCAGAGAGCCTGCCGCCACGCCGGCCCAGCCCAGCTCATCCCGGGGAGCCCCACCCTGCCCCGTCCCCTGGCCCCCCAACACCAGCGCCCCGGTGCGCCCCCATCCAGGCCGCGCCGGGTCGGTCCGGCGTCCCCACCCCCACTCTCCCCAGCGCCCCCTCCGCCCCCTCCCGCAGGTGAGCTGGCCTGGCTCCCCGGGCCACCAGGGGCGCCCGCGCGCTGGGTTCCGCCAGCTGCACGGCCTCCCTCTGCCCGGCGGGGCTCAGGGAAGCCCTGGGCAGGGCACGGCTGTGCGCACGGCGTGAGCGACAAAGGCCGCGGAGCCGGCGTCTACCCCGGCGCTGAGAGGCCACGGGAACAAAGATGAGCGCGCAGCGCGGGGTGGGGCCGAGGGACCCCAGCGGAGCGCAGGTGCCGCGGGCCGTGGTGGGTGGGGCGTCCCGGGTTGGGGCGGGGCGTCCCCGGGCGGGGCGGGTCTGGGGAAGTCCCTGGTGGCGGGCCTGGGGCGGTCCGGGGGAGGGGAGCCCCGGCGGGGGCGGTCCGGGGCGGTGCAGGGGCTGGGCTGGTGCGGCTGGGCTGGCGCGAGCTCTGCCGGCGGGCGGCGGGCGTCAGTGTGCGTCCGCCGGGCCAGGGCTCGGTATGGGGCGGGTGCAGCTCTTCGAGATCCGCCTGAGCCACGGCCGCGTCGTCTACAGCCCAGGGGAGCCGCTGGCGGGAGCTGTGCGCGTGCGCCTGGGGGCGCCGCTGCCCTTCCGAGGTGGGCGCCGGGTCCCCTGGGGGAGGGCTGGCGCGCGGGAGCTCAGGTGCTGAGCTGCACCTGCGGCGGGGCGGGGCGCGGCTGCCGAAGAGGCTGCGTCCCCGCCGAGCCCGGGACCCCCCAAGCCAGGGCTGCCCTCTAGCCGCCAGGAACGCAAGTCCGGCTGCACCGGACCCCGCCGCCTGCTGCGAGACTGTGGTGGGCTGGGAGGCCCGGTTGGCCCAGTCCTTCCGCATCTGTCCTTCCTGTTACCGGATCCCGCCGCCTGCTGCGAGTCTGTGGTGGGCTGGGAGGCCGGGGTGGCCTAGTCCTTCCGCATCTGCCCTTCCTGCCCTCGCCGGCTAGGGGCGGGGACGGGGGCTTAGAGCCTGCTCACCTTCTGCCAGAGGCCACTTCGACCTGCCACACACGTGCCTCTGACCTTCCCTCTGGGTCTCTAGGGCTCACCGCCCCTGGCACCTCTGGGCCCCCACCTGGAGCTCGGCTCACACTGGCCCTTCCCCAGCGCAGGCCAGGTTCCTGGTGCCCGCCCTCCTTCTTCACAGACAGTGCTGCCCGGCCGAGTGTGTGGGCCCAGCGAGCCCACCAGGACCCACAGACACCCAGCTTTGTCCTCGCTAATTCTTTACCCCAGACCCTGGCCCTGCAGGCACCTGGGAGTGACTTGAGCCCTCTGGCCCCACCTGGGACTTGGAGACCCGGCATCGGGTTGCAGAGGCAGCTTTTGTTAGGGCTGGTGAGGTGTGGACAGGGCCCTGGAGAGGACTTCATGGCTTGGGCCCTTGGAATGAGGGAACAAAGCCACAGCCAAGGGCCTTTCTGCCTGGTGTCTGACTCTGAGCGTGAGGTTGTGTGACCTGTCCCTGCTGGGTGCGTCTCAACCTTGGGATTCTGAGCTGAAACCGCAGTGGCCAAGCTTCCCCTGGTCTTTGACTCTCTGGGCCCCTGGAGACAGTTGAGTGTGGTTGACAGGTCAGTGTCCTGCCTGGGTCAGGCCACATCTGACCCAACCACACCCTGCTTGCCACCTTTTGAGGCTGCTGGGCTCGAGGGGAAGCTGGCTTAGGTGCCTCCTGTTGGGCACACAGTGCTGCCAAGTCTCCGGGTCCCCATCCTCTTCTTTCCTGTCTTCCCAACTGGAGTTTAGGGTCCGGGGGACAGTGAATGTGATTGTGGTGTGGGTTGAGCAGGGACAGTGCACGCAGACACGGGCTGGAAGTCTTCTGCGAGGGAGAGCTCAGTGCAGGGACATGGGCACCAGCAGACTCAACAGACCTGCGCACAGCCCAGCACCAGCCGGTCCACCGCATTACCCTCCCCTTGCTAGGCCGGGGGAGCTGAACACAGTGGAGGAACGGCTCGTGTTGTGCGTGACTGGCCTGGCTCGACCGGCCAGAGTTTCCTGGGCCCCACTTGACTCTGGGGTGTAGGGGGATGGACAGCTGGGCTGCAGGAGCCTAGCTGAAGGTGCCAACTGAGAACGTGCTAACCAGTCCTGAGTAGGGCTGGAAGGGGGTGCAGGTGGACTGCGGACGGGGAGAGGGCCTGTCTCGGGATAGAGATGTAGACCTGGGGTGGCTCGAAGGCCTCTGGAGAGGTGGGAAAGAAAGGCTGAGTTTTTCTCAACTTCCTTTTCATTAAAAGACACTTGTTGGTGTGTCTTGGTGTCTCAGGCGTTAAGTCTGCTGCTCCAGTGTAGTAAAGCCCAAGGACCTGGGTTTTGGACCCAGGGCTTGAGGGTGGGGTGGGGGGAGTGTGAGGACATCAAAATGAACAACTAACTGAATAAACACTTCTTCCTTCGCGCTCTTCCTGCCTGCCTACCTGCCTGCCTACTTGCTTTCATTCCTGACTGCTTCCTTCCTCTAAATATAGACAGTTTTTGCACTCTGGTTACCAGCCAGTGATGCCCCGGGGACCCCCCACCATCCAAGGAGGAAGAAGAAAAAGAGAGGGTGGCAGGTTGCCCCGGGTTGCCCCACTGAGTCCTCTGGTGGTAACAGTGATCTCTGCAAGAGGCTGTGACTCCCAGAGGCCTGGAAGGTGCTTTTCTCCTGGCATCCAGGTCCATCCTGCTCCAGGTGTGGCTGCCCTGTGCAAATAGGGTCGAGGGAGGTGAGGCTCAGGCAGAGGCCCCAGCAGCCTGCCGAGCTCTCAGAGGGCGGGTGCCTTCTCCACGAAACGCC
Source organism: Solenodon paradoxus (assembly GCA_004363575.1). Lineage (NCBI taxonomy): Eukaryota > Metazoa > Chordata > Mammalia > Eulipotyphla > Solenodontidae > Solenodon > Solenodon paradoxus. The sequence goes on along the minus strand of RJWH01005787.1, from coordinate 19,950 downwards.
CCCAGCCCTGGGAGGTGGGCTCTAGTGTCCTATTCGTGTGCAGATTTGGAAAGAGGACAGAGCAGCGGCTCTCAGGTAGGTCCAACCTTCCGCGGAAGCATGTGGATGGATGTGGACCAGGCCAGCTGCTGCAGGCCTGGGAACTGTTGGGGGCTCCTGGACCAAAGGAAGGAGTAAGCAGATGCCTCCAAGTCAGGCTAAGCTTGGCACCAGGGAGGGGCTGTGGGGTAGCAGGCAGGGTGCTGACTGCAGAGGAAAGTCTCAGAAGCAGCACTGGGATTGTTCACATCATGGATTTCCTTGGTGGACAGAGCAGTGCTGAAATGAATGGCAGATGCCCGCAGTTCCAGCCCTGAAGCCCCCAGCAGCCCGGACAGCAGGTGTATGCCTACGGCTGACCCACCCTGCAGAGCTCCCCTGCCCCGCACAACATGCCCACCCGTGGGAGCTGACACCTTGCGGGCGGAGGGCGCCAGGCCTGTGTGTCCTCAGCTCTTCTGCTCCCTTGGAGGGGGGTGTGGCCAGGACTGGGGTGATGGGACGCCCCAGACAGTGACCCAGGCTGCTCATTCAGGCGGGGTCCTCCACGGGGCAGCCGTGTAGATGCCAAAACGGGCTGTCTGTGGGACCAGCAGGGGAAGCCACACCAGGCCACTGGGGTGTCCACCCTTGGCTCGTGCGGTCTGCTTTCCTGGGTCAGCGGCTTGTTCGCCAGAGCCCAGGGGTGGGGGCCAGGCTGGGGTCTTCGTTGTAGCCCTGCTGTTGTGTGTGGGCTCTGCGTGTTGCCTGGGGTCCCGGGGACTCAGCGAGGCTGCGAGACCCGCCATCCTGCGTGGGTCATCACAGTGCAGGCCGGCCGCCGCCTCCAGGCTGCCGTCAGCATCCGGTTTGTCAGCAAAGGCCTTCCCGCCTCCTCTCCTACATGGGGCACTGTGTGCTGTGTGCCAGTCGGGCGGGTTAGGCTGCTAAGTCACGCGAGTCCCTGGTTCCTGATGAGGTTTGTCATCTCTTCCTGTCACCTGCTGCTCTGCCCCAGTGGCTCTGAGGAGCAGCGAGGCCTGAACCCTGTGGCGTAAGCAGCCCCCTCAGCACCTCTCGGCACCAGTGTGATGGGGGCAGCACGGGGCTGGTAGGGGGCCAGTGTGGGACCACCGTGCCCCCGGCCCCTCTCGCTTGGTCCCAGCCTTCATGGGCAGCTGCTCCTGGCGAGGGCGTGCACCCTGCCCCCAGGATTGTGTGTGGTGCGTATTTCTCTGGGGCTGCTCTGCGGGTCCAGGATGGGCCGTCTCCAGGTGTCCAGGCCTCCAGGAGGGGGGGAACAATTCCAGGTCTGGCCCCGGGACGACATGGCTGAAGCATGTGAGACATCAGGGCCCAGGCTGGGCGGTGAAGCTGGGCTGGTGGCCGGTCACTGCAATGGCATCGGGTGAAGACAAGCCCGGGTTCATGAGGGCAGCTGCATCTGTGGGGTATTAGGAGGTCTGGTAGGCAAGCAGGGCTGGCCTGGAGCCTGGGTGTGGCTGATGGGCCTGCCCTGGTCTGGCATGGGCTCTTCCTACCCGGTGACTCTGTCAGGAGGGACACCAATTCTGAGTCACCTTCTCTCTCCCTTGACACCAGGTCAGGGGCAAGAAGAGGGGCTGCGAGGCTGTCTGTGGCTCCGACTCGGTCCAGCAGAGAAGGAGGGTGGACCTCCTGTCACCAAGCTCTCAGCCTTCTCTGCCTGGGCCTCCGGCTGCGGCCTTCCGGCCACGGTGGGCTCTGGACACATGTCTGCTGGGCTGAGGACCTGGCACTCCTGACCTGTGGCAGACAGTCCTGGTTTGGCTGCCCCTGGGCAGTGGGGGAGGCCAGGTCAGCTCAGGTGCAGAAAGCCTGCCCTGGGGCATTTGGTGGGAAGCCAGTGGGTGTCCCATCTCCTTGTGCAGCTGCTGGGGACCTCTCTGCCCAGACGGGTCTGGCCACATTCCACTGCTGAGGGCTGGCAGCCAGCTTCCTGGTGCCACTCTGGCTAACTGACTGGTCTGTGAGGCATCCTGAAGGTGGGGCGACAGCTGAGCTGTGACCCAAGCAACCTCTGTAGGGAGCTGGGTGGGCCCAGGTCACTAAGTTGGGGGCTGCCCAGGGCCATCTGGGTGACGGCTGAGCCCTCTTGCTGGGACTGCAGGACATACATCACTCTGCCTGCCCCCGTGGTGGGGTGGGGTGGGTGGGGTGTGCTCTGGAGGGTCAAAGCCCCTTCTGGGCTCCCAGAGCCCGCAGGGTGGGCCGTGAGGCCCGGCCGGAAACCCTGTTCAGGGGACTGGCTGGACTCATGCCACCCCTTCTGCAGCCATTCGTGTGACCTGCGTGGGCTCCTGCAGGGTTTCCAACAAGGCCAATGACACGGCATGTGTGGCAGAGGAGGTCTATGTCAACAGCTCTCTGTCACTGGCTGACAAGGGTGAGTGACCCCCTTGGGCAGCCCTCACTTGGTAGTGGCTCCCGTCAGTCCCCCACCTCCCTGTGTGCTTCTTGGACCCTGTACTGGTCTTTCCCTGGACACTGGGGCAGCGCCAGAGGCTAATGGGGACCAGCTCTCCTGGTGCCGATTTGGGGGCTAGGCTCCCACTCCTGGTACAGCCCCGCCCCTGCCTCCTGCCTGCTCAGGTCATGCCCTTGTCCCTCGTCTGTCCAGGCCATGGCTGTGTGGTGCCGGACCCCAGTACCAGGCGTGGGGGCATCCGCAGGGCCTGCCCCAGCCCTGAGATCCCCATGCCACATGCCCTCCTGTTCCCTCCTGTCTGCAGGGAGCCTGCCTGCTGGTGAGCACAGCTTCTCCTTCCAGTTCCTGCTTCCCGGTAGGAGCCCAACCTGGTCAGGCCTGGTGGTGCCAGGTGGTGGGCAGCGGTGGGCAGGTGCAGTACTGCTCTCTCTCCAGCCGCAGTGCCCACGTCCTTTGAGGGCCCCTTCGGGAGGACCGTGTACCAGCTGCGTGCCTCCATCGACACCCCACGCTTCTCCAAGGACCACCAGTGCAGCCATGAGCTGTACATCTTGAGCCCCCTGAACCTCAACAGCATCCCAGACATTGAGGTGAGGCTGGGCCGGGCCTCCTGGGAGGCCCCCAGCATCCCCCAGAGCCCTGGCCAGCCTTGGTGAGGCAGCCTCTGTCCTGCGCCCACCACGCTGTGTCCAGGGGCCCACAGAGGCCCCTGCCCACAGCACCAACCCTCTGCTTCTCCCCAAGCAACCCAACGTGGCTTCCACCACCAAGAGGTTCTCCTACAAGCTGGTGAAGACGGGCAGTGTGGTCCTGACCGCCAGCACTGACCTCCGAGGCTACGTGCCGGGGCAGGTGCTGCGGCTGCAGGCCGACGTCGAGAACCAGTCAGGCAAGGACACCAGCCCCGTGGTGGCCAGTCTGCTGCAGGTCAGAGAGCCCCTGCTTCAGGGAGGAGGGTGGCAGCTAACCTGCCCGGGCTCACGGCTGGCCCTTCCCCAGAAAGTGTCCTATAGAGCCAAGCGCTGGATTCATGACGTGCGGACCCTCGCAGAGGTGGAGGGCATGGGCGTCAAGGCCTGGCGGCAGGCGCAGTGGCAGGAGCAGATCCTGGTGCCCGCTCTGCCCCAGTCGGCCCTGCCCGGCTGCAGCCTCATCCACGTGGATTACTACCTGCAGGTGCTGGCGGGGAGCGGGGCTGGGGAGGCCTGCCTCTCCCCCTGCCTGGCCCCTCATCCCTCGTCCTCCCCAGGTCTCCCTGAAGGCTCCAGAAGCCTCCGTGACCCTCCCAGTCTTCATCGGTAACATTGCCGTGAACCACACCCCACTCAGCCCCCAGCCTGGCCTAGGGCCCCCCGTTGGGCCCCCATCCCAGGTGGTACCATCGGCACCGCCCCAAGAGGAGGCCCAGGCTCGGCTGGGCGGCCCCCACTTCATGGATCCCGTCTCCCTCTCCACCAAGATTCACTCACAGCGTCAGCCGCCACCGGCCGCCTTAGGCTCCACGCCTGGTGCCCCCGAGCCCCATCCTCTGGGCGGCAGCCCTGCCCGCCACCCGCCGCCCCCTCCCCTGTGCTTCTCCACAGGTGCTACCGTCCCCTACTTTGCAGGGGGCTCTGGGGGGCCGGTGCCCACCACCAGTGCCCTGAGTCTTCCTCCAGAGTACAGCTGCCGGGGCTACCCTTATGGTGAGTGGGGGACCTGGGATGTGGGGGGAAGGCCACCGCAGGCCCCATGCAGACCCGGCTCTCTCTCCGCAGAGGCCCCGCCATCCTACGAGCAGAGCTGCAGCAGTGCCGACCCTGTCCTTGCCGCTCCCCCTGAGAAAGCTGACCTTCCCCCACCATACAATGTTGGGCGCCCATCTCAGCCCGAGCCCCCTCAGGGAGAGAGGATCTCCTCTACGGTCCTTTCACCCCCACACACGCAGAGCGGATCAGAGTGTCATCAGTCGGGAGCTCCCATTCTTCGCTCAAGAGAAGTCCCACCTGTCAGTGACACGGGGCTGCCCTTAGTCTACGTTCCCTTCTCCACCAGAGATTTATGTAATTGGAGAGCCCAGAATCCCCCATTCTCAGAAAAACCCCAAGTCCTGATCAGTCTAGTAGAGTCCATTTTGCAAACACATAAGCCCACATGGGAAGATTGCCAGCAACTGCTAAACATGCTATTTACATCCGAGGAAAGAGAAAGAATTAAATTGGAAGGTAGAAAAGCAGTGTTGGGGCCAGGAGGGGGTTCTTTAGAGGAAAATCGAGACCAAATTGAGGAAGCCTACCCCTCAACCGGCCCCGATTGGGACCCAAATACTAGTGGGGGAAGGAGATCCCTGGACACTTTTCACCGGTTTCTGTTATCTGGGCTAAAAGCTGCAGCCCGAAAGCCAACAAACCTCTCAAAGGTTTCTGAAATTGTTCAGGATGCCGAGGAATCGCCGGTGGCTTTCCTGGAGCGTCTCTGCGAGGCATAGCGGGCACATACTCCTATTGATCCGGATGCCCCAGAAAATAGCAGGGCAATAAATCGGGCTTTCGCGACTCAGTCGGCCCCTGATACCTGGCGCAAACTCCAGAAACTGGAAGGGTTTGAAGGTATGAACCGGCCTCACCATTGCTCAAAAGGTCTTCAATAATAGGGACTCAGTGGAAGAAAAACAAAATAGAAAATTGACAAAAGTAACGGTAGCGGCGCTTAGAGAAATAAACGATCCCCCTCCGGTACCGCCCCAAGGAGGAAAATATGAAAACCCGGAGGGAGAGAAAGGTCTAGAGCCCCCTTGGGAAAAAAACCAATGTGCCTACTGCAAAGAGGAAGGTTATTGGAAAAACGAATGCCTGAAGAGGCCAGACAAGATGGAGCCCACAGGTCTTAAATCTTGAAGACTGACGGTCCCATGGTTCTTTTTCACTGAGCCCCCGACAGCCAATGGTTACAGCAAAAAGCGGGGAAGTAAACTTCCAAGTAGATACCACCCATTAAGTTCTGACAGAGCCCCTCGGACCTATCACCTGCCATAAAACTCCTGTACAAGGTGCTGCTGGAAACGCTGTTCACTACCCGTGGGCCACCCGACAGTCAATTCAGCGCAAGGAACTGTCTCGCATTCCTTTTTGGTTATGCTGGAATGTCCCTGTCCACTGATGGGTCGGGACCTGTTGCAAAAACTCCGAGCCACAATCTCCTTCCAGGGGAAGGGAGCCACCCTGACCCTTGGAACCCCTCAAGGAAAAGAAGCAGAACTACAGTTGCTCTTAAAATGTCCCCTCACCGAGGAATACTTTTTACAGGAGCCCACCATCCTGGAAAGAACACCAGAGCCCTCCAGCCTTCTCCAGCAGCTTCAGAGCGCCCACCCGACAGTCTAGGCCGAGACAGACCCCCAGGACTGGCAGCTCATCAGCCTCCAGTCATTGCACAGCTCCTCTCGTCGGCCACCCCCGTCACGCTAAGACCATACCCCACGAGCCGGGTGGCCAGGGAGGGGATAGTAATTCACATCTGATGCCTCAAGCAGGCTGGAATCCTGGTGGCCCGTCAGTCTTGCTGGAACACCCGCCTCTTGCCAGTATTAAAACCTGGAACTAAACACTGCAGGCCAGTCCAGGACCTCCGGGAAGTCAATAAGCGGGTGGAGACCATGAACCCAACAGTTCCCAACCCCTACACCATGCTCCGCCTGCTTCCTGAGCCACCGGATTTACACGGTGCTGGACTTAAAGGTTGCCTTCTTCAGCATTCTGCTCACTCGCTGCAGTCAGCCAGCCCATCTTCGCATTTGAATGGGTTGATCAGAGAACTCCCCCGCCCTGTTTGATGAGGCTCTCAGTGCCGACCTGATGAGCTCTGGTGGGCCCACCAGGACTGCACCCTCCTTCAGTATGTTGATGACCCGTTGTTGGCGGCAGCCACCAAGGAACGCTGTCTCCAGGCCACCCGAGATCTACCCAACCGCCTCCAGACATTGGGCCACCGAGTATCAGCCAAGAAGGCCCAGCTCTGCTGTCCCAAGGTAACGTACCTGGGGTACATTGAAGAAGGAAGACGGACTCTATCCTCTGACTGTATACGAGCCATCCTCCAGATTCCCGTCCCTACGACTAAAAGGCAAGTACGAGAATTTCTGGGGTCAAGGGGCTACTGCCAGTCGTGGATCCAGGGATTTGCAGAGCTGGCGAAGCCACTCTACACTTGTATTGGTGACACGGAGGCCCTGAGATGGACAGAGCTAGAGCGGAAAGCCTTTGAAAACCTCAAAAAGGCTTAACTTCAGCCCCAGCCCTTGCCTTTCGTGACATCCTAAAACCTTTTCAGCTTTTTGTGTACAAAGCCCGGGGAATCACCAAGGGAGTGCTGGTTCAGCCCTTAGGACCCTGGAAGTGGCCAGGGGCTTATTTGTCCAAAAGGTTAGACCCCGCAGCAGCGGGATGGCCCGGATATCAGAACGGTTGCTGCCACAGCCGTTTTGATCAAGGAGGCCGATAAGCTCACCCTAGAGCAAGAACTGACTCGCTGCCCCACACATGGTAGAGGCCCTCTTGCGAGGGACCCTGTCGTCCTCACAGTCCTTAAACCAGAAGCCCCCTCCTTCCTAGCGGGTCGTCCTTGGGGAGTCAGATTATATGTATCAGGAACAGACCCAGGAACTCTAATTGTCATACAGAAAAAGCTGTTGCCGTTTAGCAAATCAAAACCTACTGGCCCATTGGCTCACCTCAACCGTAGCCCAGTAGCTGGCCTTAACCTGGCCCGGCACCTACTCACTCGCCAGAAGTGCCTCAGTCCAGTGATCCTCCGCTCAAAATCCCTGCCTGAAAAACCCAGCCTAACCAACCGCAAGCACTGCCCTTGCTGACCATGCTTTCAGCTGTCCATACACTTATTAACATGACGCACCTGCGCTGGGCACAGACTGCAGGCTGTGTCTAAATCCCTGGCCCCCTCATTATGTGGGAATAGGCGATGCTGACACAAACACAGCAGCTTCTGCCAGTTCTAACTGCAGCTGGTTTCAACCAAGTAGCACCTTAGGAGACATACAAGGCCAAGGTAGCTGCCTTATGACCATTAATTTCTCTAAATAATTCGATCTATTCCACTTCTCGTAATCACGTCATTACCATAACTCCAGGCTCTGGCTACTATGAGGCCCCTGATCACCTCTGGTGGGCATGTGCTGGTGGCCTACCCAGAGGTGCTTCAGAGGCCCATATAATAACTGCTAAAGACCCAGTCCTCTGCATATTGGTCTACATCCTCCCACAGGTGCCCCTCTGTAACGGAGAGGATGGTAGAAATCACATCACCTTCCGCTGTAGGCAGGACTACGACGATTCAAGCGAGTCCCAGTCTTAATACCCCTCCTCATTGGAGTGGGTAGAGCATGGTCCACTGTGGTAGGGGCTTCTGCCCTAATCAAAGGAAATAAGCACATTAACACTGTAACCCACCAGATCGACCAAGATTTAGGATACCTAGAACACTAATCTCCCAACCTACAGATCAACTGAACTCCTTAGCAGAAATGGTCCTACAAAATCATAGAGGATTAGAGCTCATATTCCTAAAGCAAGGAGGACTCTGTGTAGCTCTAGGAGAGGAATGTCGTTTCTATGCTAACAAAACTGGTGTGATTCGAGAAAGTTTAGCCTTGGTCAGAAAAAAACATAGAAGCCAGAGAACGCGATCTCACCCAAAATGCTAATTGGTATGAACAGCTATTCAACTGGTCCCCTTGGTTAACGACTCTGGTCTCCGCTATAGCAGGCCCCCTTCTACTCTTATTATTAGCCCTGACCTTCGGCCCATGTGTCCTAAATCGTCTGGTCAGTTTCATCAACAGCCGAGTAAATTCAGTAAAACTATGACTTCTACATCCCCAGCATCAGCCCATTTCCGTGACTGAACAAGAGTCGAGGCTTTGACTCCAATTGTCCTAAAACCAGTGGGGAATGAAACAAGGAACTAGAAGAACTTCATATTTGCCGATTCACTCTGTAAACCACAAAGGCCTGAGGCTCAGCACATATCAGGAATGTCATGAACATTGTGCCCTGACGGCAGAATGTTCCAGCAGTCACAGACGGTCTAAAGATAATTTTGAAATAACCGCTCCGTTCCGCTTCTGTAAATCGCTTATGCGTACCCCGGCACACCCGGAAGACTCAAGCTGCAAATATCCTGCGCTATTTGAGTGCGGGGCTGCACGATTTGGGTGGTGCTTGCCCCTGTGCAGCCGCCGGCTTAATAAACTCCTCCTAAACTAACCTCTGGCCTGTGTTTCTGATCTCGCCTGGGAGAAAGCATTGTGACACAACCAGCACAGTGTTCCAGCGGTGCCGTTTGGACCTTCTGCGGCAGACAACACCTCTTTGGGTTTTCCCGAATCCCCTCCCCAAGTACAATCCCCTCCGTTGGCTTCCAGTCTCTGATCCCTGCTGGCACCACTGCCAGGCTGGCTCTGAGGGACAGTCCTCTGGGTGGAAGCCCTGTCCCCCACCCACTGCCATCTCCAAGGGCAGGCATACAAGCCCATCCTGGAGCCTGTGTTTTGAAGGACTGTGGTCTGGGACCTGAGGAGCTCAGGAGCCAGCAGTCAGGTTTCTGCAGCATGGCGTGTCCCAAAGGGGTATCCTGTGTTGCTCCACCCCTAGGGAGGACTGGTGAATGACATTTGAGGCTGCCAATCCTGGAACATGCTGGGGGAGACTGGGCGTGGGGCTAAGACTGTGTGTGAATCTCAGCTCTGCCATTTGGTGAAGGGGTGATCTGGTTGGGTGTCTCAGCTACCTTAATCTATAATCAGCTCATGGCACTGAGTGGCCAGCTCAGTTACACCCCGCCCTGTGGGCTCTGGGAGCCCAGCAAGGGCTGTGACCCTCCAGAGGACACACCCCGCCCACCCCACCTCTGGGGACTCCCAGGAGCCAGGGTGGTGAGGCAGAGTTACATTCCTGTGTGCGTATGGCAGAGGTGGAAGTGCTGGCCTGTGGGCACAGCTGTCTCAAATCCAGACTTTCATCTCTGCGGTGGGTGCTGCTTCTGGTTCCCGGCTCCCTGGACGGGCACTTTCAACTTTTTGAGGGACAGGCTGGGAAGCATCCCTCCCTCTGGCCACTGCTTACAGTTGGAAACATGGTCTTCGGACAGGCAGCCATGTACCTGCCTAAACTCTTGCCTGGTATGAGAGATAAGGAGAGGGTACATATTGGAGAAAAGTGAAAAGCACTCTGCAGCAGGGCGCTCTGCATTCCAGGCCCACTGCTGCCTCGGATGGCTGGTCTGAAGGTCCTCAGCATCCTAGATTCGGTCTGTCACTCACAGAATGTGGGTGAGAACAATGATGTCACCATCAGAGTGAGCACACTCCATGGACCCAGAACCACACCTCTAAGTGACTGGCAGCCACCCAAGGGTGGGCTTGGTGTGTGGGAATGGAGTCTGCTGACCACTTTGCATCTAGTGACATTTGCCTGGTCAGGGCTCTTCTTCTAAGGAAAGGCGCAGGCAGGACACGAGGCGAGTGGTAGGCAGGAAGAGGAAGTAGCAGCACTTTATTTAGTTGTTCACCGTGGTGGTTCCCCTGGCCCCAGGGCAGGAACCTGGGTTCTTGGGCTGTGCGTGGACTGTGCTCTCTGTCAGAGGCATCGGACCTCACCGCTACTTTACCAGTCTCCATTTCTCATTCATTCAATGCATCCTTGTGTCCTGCCTGCGGAGCGGAGCATCGTTTTTGGCACACAGAATGTGATCCCTGACCCCTGGACTTAACATTCCAGTGGGGAAGGCACCATATGCCAATGGGGCACTGTGAAGAAAACACGGCAAGGAAGTTGTGGGGTGTGATTCCATTTTTAAGTAGGGAGGGAAAGAAAGGCTTCCCTGAAAAGGTGGCATTTAAGGCCCAAGGACCATAAAGAAATGAGTCACCTTCAGATATAGAAGACAGAAGCGTGTTAGTGAAAGGACAGACTATGTCCCTGGCATGGAGAGGGAAAGAACGGTATCAGAGTGGTTGGCATGGGAAGGCGGGCCAACTTGGCCCCCCAAACCAGGGGACCACTGTTCCTGAGCTTCCTGTTGAAACAGGGAATTGGAAAAACTTTTTATTTCCTGGGTTACTCTCAGCTCACAGGCCAGCCTTGAGGCTCCAAACAGGAAAGTTCAGAACAATGTGTTAAGGCTGCAGCATGCTCCACTGGTCACAGACGCCCCCCCCCCCGCCCTTCCCAATAGCAATCAATCTTGAGGTAACTGCATGGTCCAGTTTGTGCACATACCCTGACACACCTGGGGCCCTAGAAGAATTGCAAACGTTCCTGACGCCTCGCAGGCTGAACTGGACGTGCAAATGGAAACTTTAGATAACGGAAAAATGTTAAATGTTACTATACGGAAACCTGTAACAACCATAGTTACAGATTATTAACTGCCTTTGTTCCCTGCGCTTCTCTGTATGTCCATATAAACCCTGAGCTGCTTACACAGATCGCTGTATGATTTGGGAACGGTTCCCCGTAAACTCACTGGCTAGAATCAATCTCCTCTTAAGTTCTTTGGGTCTGGCATGTCTCTTTGATCTCATTGGTTACTTTGTAACACTGTCCCCTGCCTGTCATAAGCTAAGAAAGTTGAGAATGTTTCCTTGGTACCTAAGGTTGTCCATTTCCTTTTCTGCATCTGTGTACATGTCCGTGCCCCTCTGAGTAGGATAAATTTCCAGGGCCCTCAAGCGGGGCAGGAGGGGCAGAGCAGCCTTCAGGACTCGGGGACGCCTCAGTCTGCTGCAGACTGGGCAGAGAACCTCCATTCTAGTCTGTTCCTCCCAATTCCCAGGGATCAGAGAAGCAGGTCTGGTGGAGCAGTTCTGTGGCGCCACCCAGTGACACTGTGTGGTGTGGACGAAAAAGTTGGCCCCGTGAATACTTGGGTGGCAGCAGACAGGCAGGGAGCTTGGGACCTGGGAGGCGCCACAGCTAGGCTACACCTAACAGGGGCATCCCACAAGCAGACAGCGCCCCAACCCTACTGACTCCAAGCGGAGCGCTCATCTCCGACAAAGCGGCCCGCACCCTCTCCGCGTGCGTGTGCGTGCGTTTTTCGCCGACAGCTTCATCGGGACAGTGTCTCCAGCAAGGCAATACCCCCAAGGGGGCCCCTTCCTGACTCGGAGCGCCGGTGTCCACGGTGCGGACTCGTCGCCGCTGCAGCACTCCGCCCCATCAGGGCACCTCCGCTAAGTGGAAGCCCCCAGAGAAGACACTTCCCACTGGGCACCCTCCCAAAGCGGGGCAGTCCTTCCCCTCAGACAGCTTTCTCAGTCAGCAATCTGTCCCCAGGCAGGGAACCCACGACCGCCGGCCCCGAGCAGGGCGCCCTGGGGGCAGGGCCCGCCCCGCAGGGGCCCGTCGCCGTCGGGCGTAGGGAACAGCGCGACTGTGCGGCGGCCGATGGAACCAATGTGCGTCCGGGTAAGAGGTCAGGGGTTCGTCTCCGGGCCCGCCCTCCAGACGCTACGTAACGGCGGACGTTCGGGAACGCGGGGACGCACCGCCCCGGCCCCGGTTCCGGCCCGCTCCCGCCGCCGCTCCCGCCGCCGCTCCCGCCGCCGCCGCACGCCGGGCGCAGCGCGCATGCGCGGGCGCGGGCGCATGCGCGCTGCCGCGGGGGGTGATGGCGCGCGGAGGGCGGGGCCACGCTGCGGGCCCGGGCCATGGCCGCCGCCGACGCCGAGGTGAGGGCGCCGGGGCGGGTGGCGGCGGGCGCCAGGCGAGGCGGCGCGGGCGCGTGAGGGAGGCCGTGGCCGGGGGCCGGCGGCCGAGCCGCCCCGCGCTCGCCGCGCCCCGGGGGTCCGGGCCCAGGGCGCCCGCGTCCGGGCCGCGCGGCGCGGGGCGCGCTTTGTGGGGCGCGGGCGGCGGGCGGGGCTCCGGGCCGCAGACCCGTCCGTCCGTCTGGCCGGGCGACCCCGCGGCCCGCGGCCGGCCCGGGGCCCACGGCGGCGAGGCGAGCGGGCGGGCGGGCGCCGGCCTGCCCCGCGCGCCGCGGCCGAAGTTCGCCCTTTGTTAGCGCGGCCGCCGCTGCCCCGCGCGCAGCCCGCGGCGGCCTCGTCCCGGCCTCGTCCCGTCCTGGGAGGCGAGGGGCGCGGACGGAAGTGCGCCGGGCGCGGGCGCCTGCACCGCGGCGGCTGCCTGCGTCCCCCAGTGTCGCGGCGGGCGCGGGCGCGGGCGGTGACGAGAAGCCTCACTTCCCTTCTCGGGCGCCCGCCGGCGTCGTGGTAGGCGGCGCCCCTGGCTCGGCGAGCCCGCTGTGCTGCCGGCCGTGCGCGCGGGGCTCTGCCGCCGCTCGTGCCTGGCGCACAGTAGGTCTTACGGGATAATTGGTGACAAAGGGCCCCAGGTGTCTCCGATTGCAGCGGCCGCCTGGGGTGCGGGGCCGCCGAGGTGGTTCCGCGCTGCGTTGACGGAACCTCCGGCCCAGCCTGCTCTCTCGCTCTGGTGAACTCGCTGCTCCGAGCTGCTGGGGTCGTGGAGGAAACAGGCCCCGGGAGACCCGAGTGACAGCTTGTGGCCGCGGAGATGGACGCAGGTCCCGGCTCGGAGCCCCTGCTGGCCCCACACTAGCTGCATTTGTGGTGGTGATTTTCAGTTGCTAGAAGCCGCGGGTGTAGACTCACGATTCACAGCAGTTGTTGTGAAGATGTGTGGTAGGGCCAGGGCCCCGTGAACCGTGGGTGGGAGCGGGGTCATCTGTTGTCACTGAATCTGGGAACTGATTACTGGGTCGGGGTTCACTTGCCAGATGATTAAAGCAGCAAAGTGGACACTTGAAACTTAACTACATATCTGTTCCTTTCTCTTTTCCTTGACCTAGAATGATAGTCACCACTTTTCCACACTAAAAAGAGCTCCTGGAGTAGAGGAATACCTCTTCCAACACCCGTATTGTGCATCAGTAAGTGGAGTCTCCTGTGGTCCGATGTGTCCAGGGTCACTCCGGGCCAGAGGCCAGGGTGGTGCATCTGTCTGAAAGCTTTTGACCCAGCGATTTGAAGGCCCCTCTTTGAGCAGGAGGGCCTTCCCAGGCAGTCTTTGCCTTTCTGACAGCAGGGCTGTTGTCATGGTGTCATTTTAACTTTGTTGTTTGTTTCTTGGAATGATATATGCATGTGCACATAGTGCGAAGAGTCAGATAGACTTTGAAAAGGCCCCCTCCTGTCTTTTTCAGAGAGGCAGCTGCCCCCCGGCACTCTAGAATGTGCTGTGTATTTCTAAGTAGCGTACGTGTATTGTCATGTCTTTATCACCCATTCCGCTAATGGCCACTGACATTTTAGTTTTCTCATGCTCTTATCTAGATAACTCACAATTTTGGTTAAATCCATATTTAGACTCTTTATCAATCTGTTCCAGTAGTTGTGCTGAGCCAGATGGTAAACTACAATTGTGTTTTTTTCTTTCTTTTTTGTTTTGTGCTGCCTTTTCTCTTCTTTGGAGTTAATAATTACCTTAGTTTTTAATTTGCCTACTTTCCTTCGAACTTTAGGATAATGTTCTTGCATCTTTACCTTGGTAAAATGTTTTTCAGTTGAACTTTCTCCTCTAACCCGATCCACTCCTCAGTCAGGGTGCTTGGTCTCTGGGATGCAGGCTTTGACTGCTTTGCGCACACCTGAAAATGCACATCAATTGTACCGTCACGCCCAAGAGTAAGTTCGGCTGCCCATGGTGTTCCAGTTTGGAGGTAATTTTGGAAGGTACCACTCTAGTAACTTCTGGTTTTCTTTATTGCTGTTGAGAAGTTCAGTTTCATCCTTAATCCTTAGTAGGCATTCTCCCCTCATCATACTTCTAGGATCTTTGCCTGCTGGATTCTCCTAATTTTCACGATGTGCCTTAAGGGCAGCCTCTTTTCATTTATTATGTCAGGTAGTAAGTAGTTCTGAAACCTAGAGATGGGCACCCATTCATTCACAGAAAGAATCCATAGTCTCGTTTTTGAGATAGTATTTGCTTTGCTTTCCTTTTTTTTTAAAGAAAAGGTGCAGGCAGGAATGAAGGTGAGCAGGCCGGCAGGCGAGACAGGTGGAAAAGCACTTTGTTTTATTTGGTTGCTCACGTTGGTCTTCTGGCCCTGGGCCTTGAACCTGGGACCGTGGGTGTTCGCGGGCCACGCCCAGGTGCACTAGACTCTAGGTCGCCATGTTTTCTTGTTTTTTTTAGTTGAATGTTGAGTTTCCTCTACTTAGTATGTTAATTTTAATTTTTTTATTTTTAAAGGAGGGGTGCAGGCAAAAATGAAGGCAAGTGAGTGGCAGGCAGGAAGAGAGAGAAGGAAGAAGCGCATTATTTATTTTTATTATCTTGGTTGTTCATCTTGATTGTTACCTCAGGCCCAGGGATGTAAACCTTAGTCCTTGGGATGTATGAAGATTGTGCCTGGTGAACTTACCCACTAAGCCACCAGAGCATGTCTGTATGCTAATTTTTAAAATCTTTTCTCCTTGATCTTTTTGTTCTACTTTTGTAGGAGCATTTTTGACTAGTTCTAATTTTTTTTAAATTACATTTTAAACTTCTGCTATCACATTTTCATGTTCTTTCTTGCTCTGCTACTTTTAAATTCCTCCTGTTCTTGTTTTATGTACACAATATCTTTGCTTACCCCTTCTTGGTTTTAGGTATGTATTTGAAGGAACGGTGCAGGAAGGCAGGAAGAGAGAGGGGGAAAGCAGCATTTTATAGGGCACCCTGGTGGCCTCGCGGTTTAAGCCGGCACAGCCCATATGCATCCCAATGTCCCCGATTCAAGACCCAGCGCCGGAAAACGTCCGATGATGAACAGCTGAATAAAATAAAATGAAGTGCTTCTTCCTCCTCTCTTTCTGCCTGCCTTCCGGCTAATGCACTTTATTTAGTTGGTCATCTTGGTTGTGCCCACCTTCTCTACCCCAGCTCCAGGAGTGAACCCAGGTCCCTGGGGTGTCTGCAGACTGCGCCGTTGCAGGCTTGTCCACTAGGCCATGAGGGCATGTCTTTTCAGTTATACTTAAAATGTGGCAGTCACTGGGGCATGCCTTTGAGGCTCAGCAACTGGAATCTGCCCGGGGTGTGTCCCATGTGAAGCCCCAGGTCCTGGGTCCACAGCTCAGGACTTGGGGGGTGGAGGGGGGCATGGCCAAAATAAACTTAAAAATCTTTCTTCCTCTCTTTTCCTCTCTTTTAAAATCACTTACAGTTAAAAATACGTTAGAAATGTGTTTCCTGCATTACTTTTGTTTCCTCTGCATCCTTTCTATTCCCACTGTTGTGTCTTGCTGAAAGCAGCTTTCTTCTAGTGTCGGTGGTCTTTGGTGGTTTATTCGACTTCCAGAGTAAAGCCCCACAGTGGAGAGCTGAGGGTGGCCTGCCCGCGCTGCTCTCCCTGCCGGGGAAGGTGCCGTTGGTCGGCTCCGCCATGCGGGACCACCTGCCTGGGTGGGTTAGCTGGTGCTCTGGTGCCCGGGCAGTGGGGAGCCCTTCCCTAACCTCTGTGTTTGCAGACTGGGGCTACTTCTGTCCTGTGTGCTCTGGCCCCCATGTGGGGAGTCATTGCTGGAGTTTTCACAGAGCTCAGCCTCTGTCTCCTTTGGCTCGTGCAGCTCTCCCACGCACAGCCCGCTCGCTCCAGTGTCGCTCAGCCTCTGAGCCTCCCTGGCTTTGTGGGGCTAGCCCGTCTGTTCCACAGTGTTCACCTTTTCCTCTGCTCTGTGGGGGGATCTAGCGCTCCCCATCTTCCAGCTTTCCGGGTTGCTTTATTTTTAAAGGAAAGTCGCAGGGAGGAATGAAGGCAAGCCGACAGAGGAGGAAGAAGCATTTTATTTATTCAGTTCTTCATCTTGGTTTTCACCCTGGCCCCAGGTCTCGAGCCCGGGACCCTGGAGTTTGTGACCCGTGCCCTCTGTGGAAGGCAGCTGACTAACCTGCTGTTCTCCCAGGACGCCCCGTTCGTGTTCTGTGCAGGCTTTCAGCTGCTCCCTCAGTGGAGTTGATGTGCTTTCCCTGCCTTGTCTCTGGTTGACTTTGCTGAGAAGGATGCGGGAGGTCAGTTCTGCGTCTAGAAATCAGAAGCGTTTCCTCCAAGTCTCGAAAGTGAGTTTGCCCGCGCTGAATGCATAGTTCCCTTTGGGAAGGCTGCACGTCTTGGGATCTCATGTAGTTTGTGGTGCGGGGTCCTCAGAGGCCGTTAGCAAGGATAGTAAGTCAACCCCAGCCTTGGCGCCACAGAAGGGCTGCCTGTGGCGATTCAGCTGCCGGGGCCGTGAGTGGTCACTGCTGGGGGAGGCGGGGTGGTGCCCTGGTGTCCTGCTCTGCGCCCTTTACATCACAAGGCAGTTCGTGTGCTTGACCACATCTTGTAAGTTTGTCTTGACTTGTCAGAGCCTGCTTCGGGGCTCTCTTCTGGAACTTCCTGGTGTTGCCATTTCATGGATCTTACCATGTGGCTGGGCGCCTTATCTTGGGGGAAGGGGCAGCTCGCCTTTGGCCATCACAGAGCCCACTCCAGAGGCAGAAGGCTTCCTGTGCACTGCTCTGCTTTGATTTAACTTCTAGTGTTTTGTTCTTTTGTTCTTTTTTTTAAGAAAGATGCAGGCAGGAGTGAAGATAAGTAGGCGGCAGGCAGGCAGAGGGAGGAGGTTAGTTGTCTACACTGTGTCTTTGGTCCCGGACCCGGACCCGGAACTCCAACCCGGGGTATGTGGCCTGCGTCCTTTGGAGGCGGTTGACTTAACCACTCCTCCACCAGGGATTGCCTAGTATTTCCGTTTGTTAAAAAAAAAAAACAGAACTCTTCCCAAGGTTTTGGATTTTGAAAAACAGAAGTTGAAGTGGTTGCTTTCTCTCTGAAGGTAGCTTTTCCTTTGAGTTGTCCAGTAGCATTGCTGGGAGTTGGTTTTTGTTTTGTTTTGGAAAAGTTTCAGGCTGCGTCCCAGAGCCTCCCAGCGCCTTTCGAGACCAGCGCATTCAGGGGCGCGGTGGGCATTCAGGCACCTCCCCAGTGACGGCGCGTCGTGAGAGTGTGTGCGTGCTCTGGAGGCTGGGCCTTGATTTTGCAAACTTTGAGAGTGGCATGGAGAAAACACTAGCAGGCAGGAGACGGTTGGTGTGGGCTGCAAGCAGCCGGGAGACCTGTTGCCCCAAGTACCGCAGGGGCTGCAGGGAAAGCTGCTGGGGCGGGGCTGGTCCAGGGCCGGTAGGGACCCTGTGTGCGTGAATGTATTAGACGTTTTAGGAAATTGAAATCTAGAAATGCAAGTCTTCGTCTTCCTTCCGACCCTCGTGAGCGCTGTGCTGTGTCCGGAGCACCGTCATGGCGAGTGCCATGGCGAGCGTCTTGGTGAGCGTCACGGCGAGTGCTTCTCTTGGAAGGCTGTCTCCAGCTTCTCAGTAGCCGGCGCGGCCCCAGCGCCCTGACTGGCGGGTGAGATGCTGTGTCCTAGGCACATAGTGGCGTCGCAGGGTCAGGAGGGTGAGTGACCTGGGTGGAGCCAGAGTGACTGCTCTGGGTTGGCAGCAACACTGGCTTGGCCGATGGCCGGAGCAGGCACAGGGTGGGAGTATCGCTCACCCGGTGAGTATGCTGCTGTGCAGATGCGCTGAAGGGAGGTGCCTGTCCATCTGTGCGTGGTGGGGTGCAGGCTGGACTGAGTCCAACATCCATGATCGAGTTAGGTTTTTGAGTTGACAGGACAGTCCCCTGGCTCCATATTCAGAAGGAATAAAAGAACTCGGGGGAAGGTGCTGAATCCAGGACCTGCCCTGTATTGCGGTGACTGGCCAGCGCCGCCGCCTCCTGCAGGGTCCGTCCCGCTGAGAGCAGTGCTTGTGTGAGTGGGTGGCCAGTCACTGTCCAGACCCCTGACTCCATTTTCAGTTAGGAACAAAACACGGCATCCGGCCCTTGAGAGATGACCCTTAAACCTCAGTGTCTTGCTTTCCATCTTTGTTTTTCTCTTGCAGTTAAGTTTCGAGATACTGGTTCATTTGTCTCCACGTGTTCCGGGCCTCGCTCTGCTGACCACAGGCTCACATTGCGTGTGCCTTTTCCCTCTGTCCTGTTCCCTCTCCAGGCTCTGCTCTGGAACTACAGCGTTCAGAGGGCGCTGCCAGGGCCCCAGGCGCACTGAGGTGCTGGGAGCAGTGGCCCACGCGTCTGCTTCACAGTGACACGGTTGGTGGGAGGACCCCGAGTACCACATTGGCACTTTAAAGTGACACTGACCAGGCATGCCCTGGTGGAGTAGCGGTCAGGACAGTTGCCTTTGAGGGAACACAGGCCACATATGCCTGGTTCGAGTCCCCCAGGTCTGGAGGAAACAGCCAGTGTGACCAACTAAATAAAATTAAAGAGTACAAAACAAAATGCTCTTTCTCCTTTCTTGCTGCCTGCACCTTTACTTTGAAGGGGAAAAATCCCCAAAACAACTGGTTCGCGTTGAAAGAGAACATCGAGTACACATCAGGCCGCTAGAAGGTTTGCGGCCGCCTGGTGGCTCAGGTGACTGAGGGCCGAAGGTGTAGACCTGATTTCCTGGGGATAAAAAACAGTTATTTGTGTTTCTAATTGCTCTTGTTTTTTAAATGTTTAATTTTATTTTCAAGAGGATAGGAGCAGGCAGACAGCAGGCAGGCAGGAATAAGAGGAGGAAAAGCATTTTATATATTTAGCTGTTCCCCTGGTGGGGCCGCAAACCTGGGTCCTCAGGCTGCGTGTGGGCTGTACCCCAGGCACGGTTTCAACCCCTGGGCCACCAGGCACCAACTCCTTACTCCTTTCCCAGGTTGTTAGGACCCCGAAACTGATGCTCCAGCTCCTTGAGGCCGGTCCTACCTTCCTCCACGGCCTGGGCTGCAGGCTCCTCCAGCTGTTCTCTGGCTTCTCTGAAATAAAAACTTTCTCAGCAAAGATATATTGTGCCTGTCTGATCCCCTGGCTCTACATTGTCAGCAGTCACTGATACTCATTGCTCAGAACTGTGACTCGGGGTTGCAAAGCCCGGTCGTCCCCCAGTCCTTAGCGGTGGGAGTCCTGCTAGGAGAAGGCTGGGTCGCCCCCCGCGAAGGCACTGTGACTGCTGCCGCCTGGAGAGGCGAGGTGCTCTGTCCTGTGCGCTTTGAGAATGGTTCCGAGGCCAGCGTTTAGCCAGAGGTGCTTCATCCTCCTTGTGGTTTTGCTCTTTCCTGGGAGCTCCTGGAACAGCAGGGTGCAACCAGATGTCCTTGTTTTGCGGGCCGGAGAGCGGTCAGGCCCCGTGGCGGGCTCCCTGCCTTTGCTTTCTTCCCCTGGGGAAGTGGTCTGCTCAGTCTGTCACCTCCCCCCGCCCATTCCCTCCTGGTCACCTCGGTTCTGTCCCAGGTGTCCAGGGTTGGTTGTGTTTCGTCTGCTTCTTTGTTTTGTCTGTACACGTTCCCCCTGTGAGTCAGGTCGTCTGGTCT
>RJWH01005786.1:0-68573 GCA_004363575.1 Solenodon paradoxus | reverse complement strand
GAGAGGCAAATTTAAGATGGCCAAGGACTGAAACTCAGGCAGTGCTTATATTTTCGGGCAAAAGGAAGAAGAGGTCTTGGAAGTAAGAGCCACAGAAATATAATTCTCCTCGAAAGATACCAAGAGTCTTGAGGGAAGTCTGAGGTTATTTATTCTTTTAAACCCTGCCTGCCCAGCAATAACTAGAATAATCCCTCATATACACCATAACGTCGATAAATATTAAGTTATTCTAGCATAAACAAGCATGGGAATTTATTTCTTCAAAATATCTTACAGTTTGAATTATGTCATAAACCCTGAAACCTAACCTTGCTATGTGAATATCAATGGGAAGGAAAGAGCCTAGATAACTGGGACCTCATTCTTGCTTTTTTACTCAGCTTTGTTCTTTAGCAAGTTATTGAACATCAACATTTTTTGGTTTTCTCAAACATTTCTGTGAAAACACTATCCACCATTTTTCATTAGTTCATTGATTCTTAGGACTAAATACTAAGGATCAAAATAATTTTCTACACCAAGTTCTGAATGTAACACAATATTCCACTACTGTCATAAAGTCACTTGTCCAATCATAAATTTTCTTATAATATAAATTGTGTTCCCAGGATATATAGGTATGAATAGTACATGTTTCTCTCCCTAAAATACAAAGACTTAAAGTTATTTTTATCTTTCTTACCAAACTGATTTGGGTTTCAGGCAACATGGATGTCTGAATAGTATGATTTGAGAGCAAGTAAGAAGCAGCTTTCCCAGTTCAATTAGGTAGAAACAAACTCTTTAGAGATAGTTATACTAATCAATACAACAAAAGAGATTCATGAGTCATAATGCCAATCTGTTGATGTTCAGTGAAGAAATACAGCTGCTAAGAAGTCTGATAGACTCATAGGAAATGGCAGCATATCCTCATCCTTACAGAAAAGGCAGCAAAGTCACTAAACCTGATTAAATAAATGGTAACATTATAGGTACATTAATTAATGTTATAGTACTGGTGCTAAAATCCTATAGACTGACAATTACCTTTGCCTTCAATTAAGAATTCATCATAGGTTAGTAGGAAAGGCCACCATCTAAATTTAAATTATGTACCACAAAATGTTTCTCTCTTGCTTCCTCATTCTATCCTATCCAGCTCCATTCCATCATGATACATCCCTTCTTTGTTCCCCATCAGTTTTTCATCTAAAATTGGGGTAGGGGAAGCTAGTACTTATGAGAGAAGAAAAAAAGAAAAATCTTAATATGTTTGAGAGAAGTTAGTTAGGGAGGGGCCCTGGTGAAAAATAAGAAGAGAGACAAAGCAAAAGAGTAATCATAGACCCTTAGCACTTAAACAGAGTTGGTTTTCTTTTTAAGGAATAGATGTCATCACCTTATTTAGAATTAATCAATGCATCACAGACATTTGAATTCCCAACTAAATGAAAGTAATAAAAAAGGTAAAGGAGTTGAGATCTAGACTTAGAGTACCCTGGCACATTCAGGCTTTTATTTTTCATCAATCACTTTTCCCTAAAAAGGAAAGACAAATCCAGTTGGAATAACGTTTTGAGATGTCTAACATAGAAGACTTGTGAAGTTTTCTCATCTATTTCAGATTAGCAATTTCGTTTTAACTTAGGGTTGTCTTGGCGTTGTCATGGAGTCAACATAAATAGAATTAAGCTAATAATAACAACACTCAAACATCTCTGACACATCTTAATATATTTATTTCCAAAATCACTAGGTAGTCTCCAGGCCTAAGAAGATAACAAAAGCTTCATTTCACTCAAAATTGGCTACCCTTTATGCTTAATCTGAATTTGAATTATTATTTAAGACAAAAAACCTTCAATAAAAAGTAATCTAGAGAACATTTATTTTTGCCTCCAAGATCCAGGCATCCAAATACCAAGAAGTTAAAGGCATACCTCAGAATTTACAGGGATTCCCAATTGCTAGTAATTACGTAAAGACTTAAACAGATAGCCCTGGAATAAGGTAGGCCCTCTAATTAATACTTCACAGAAAATTCAAAAGTATGTAAGCTGTGTATAGCATATTTCTGTCACCCAGACTAAGGATGGAACTATCTTCCCACAGTGCACTCCCACCCACACGCAGAGACCCCGGAAGATCTCTATTGTATTTTTGTGGCTTTCATTTCCTTTGAGATATGTTCTTACTAATCACATTATTCTGATTGCACAGGATAAAACATTTGTGGCACATTACACTGCAAGGGGGCACACTCATTCGTTCCGAATGCCATAATCCAAGTTCCTTTGAGAAGTTGTGTTTGGAATCCAGCTATAGGACAACAGAGCTACCTGATTGATGGGTGTTATGTTATCTCCTTAATAATGAATTAGCTGCTGCAGAACCAACATCATAGAGCGGTCATCAATGCAGTGTGGACTCCCAGATAGATTCTAATACCAATAAGATGCTGAAAATGCAAAGTGAAAAAGCTCCTTATTGTGATAATAAGGCTACAGTGATGACAGGAGGGTCTTTCTATTCTCCTCAAGGTGGATCTTTCTACTCCCCTCCTCATGGTTTTTATTTCCATTGAGAAAAGTCACGGGGATCATAATTAAAAACCCAGGTGTTAATAGATAAAATCTCCAGGAAGGGTCTGTAGCTTTGTTTCAATCAATCTTATTGTTAATTTCTCTGTATGAAAAATGTTGTGATAGGCTAGACTTTGAGTTCACAAAGCTTAATTGTAGGAGTAGGTGGATAGAAGGGCTGGAATGTTTTTTTCTCCTTACCTAGGGGATTCACAATCTACCTGGGGAAACAAGATTCCGTAGATATGAATGTAGGATGGGGTGATCAAAGGAGCTGTCAGGAAATGGAATCTGAGCTAAATCTAGTATGAGTAGAAAAGAAAACAATACAAATGTACATTTGTATAATGCTTTATTTACAGTTTACAAAGCACCCATATTTGCTGATTTCTGTATACAAATATCTGCTGTAGCGAAAGATTAAGAAAACATTGTCTCAGTTAATTAACTTGGGGAGGTGTAGAATCCCACCACAAGATATATATATATATATATATATATGTATGTATGTATGTATGTCTATATATATAAAATCATTACATTATTCACTTTTTTAAGGAAAGGTGCAGGCAGGAATGAAGATGAGTAGGCAGTTATGCAGGAAGAGAGAAGAGGAAGAAGCACTTTATTTTATTTTTATTTAGTTGTTCACACTGGTCATTCCTCCCGGGACCCAGGACTCAAACCAAGAAGTATATAGTCTACACTCCTTAAAAGTCAATTGACCTAACCACTACTCCTCCAGGACACACCACATTGTGACCTTTAAATATAATTTTGCTAATTATACCTCAATAAAGCTGTGGGGGAGCACTGTTCATAACTACCCTGAGTTCAACCTTATTTTTTCTTATTTATCAACAGTGTGATATATGGAAAGTGGGAAAGAGGGCATTGGGGAATCGACCAAATAAAAGTAGGGTCCTTCTTAGCTGCACCCTCATGAAAACTAAGTTTCCTATATTTTGCCACTGCTCAGAAGTGGAGGAACTATATGCCTTAGAAGGCTGAGTCCTCAGTCCAAACCTCCCCCATTTCCTCTTCTGTCTTGGGCCTGCCAACCCCACCCCTCTTGGCAGTCTTCCAACACATGCAAACCATCTGGTGCATGCTAGCATTTATTAGAAAGGTAAAGCAAGTCTTGGGGAAGCATTCAACTAATAGTCATGGAACTATATTCAAATACTGATTGAATCTTTCAGACTCTTCTTGACTGAATTCAAAAACATCCATCATTATTCTTACCCAGATGATACAGATACATTCTTAGGTCTTTGGAGTCTCATCTGAATCTCTAACCTTGGCCACTTTTGTACTCTCCTTCAGTTCCACCTGATCACTTTTTCTTTTTTTTTGTTTGAGGTTCTTTGTCTTCTTTTTTGTCTAAATGTGTGGATTCATCTGCACCGCTCCCTTTCATTCTTCTCCAGTGATTTACAAAGTGGCCACTTTTGTACTCTCCTTCAGTTCCACCTGATCACTTTTTCTTTTTTTTTTTTGTTTGACGTTCTTTGTCTTCTTTTTTGTCTAAATGTGTGGATTCATCTGCACCTCTCCCTTTCATTCTTCTCCAGTGATTTACAAAGTGTCCATCCATAAGTCATGGTCCTCTAAACTTTTTTTTTTTTTTCAGGTTTCTTTTTAGTAGACTATCTTCCTGGAGATGTCCACATTTCAGTTACACCTTACACCATTATCTAGATTTCTCCATAATATTACCTACATTTCTACACACAAAAAATACTCTTCCCTCTACCCGCTACTCAACAACCCTGTTCAGAAAAAAACTGATACCGTTTCAAGAATTACAGCAAGGGAAAAATCGGAATGTAATGTAATGAATGAATTATAGATCTAGTATGTCTTGACAAAGCAATTTTGAAATTTCTTAGTCTGATTCAACATTTATTAGGCAATATGTACAATACTCCTTGCTAGGTTCTGCAGAAACTATTCATATCAATTATATCTCATCTTTGTCCTTCAAAATATCTAACTTAATAGTAGATATTAGGAAAATGCATAAATTACTATAAGAAAAAGTAAAAATATGTAGAAATACAAAAAAAAAAGAAACACAAAACTGAATTCTGTAGTTGAAACATCAACCTCCGTGGTCAACCACTTTCCAAAATGTTAACATCCTGAGAATACTCTGCACTTCCTCCTTCCTAATTATTTCCTCAATGTCTTACTTTTCTACTAACCCTTTCCACACTGTACCCTCTAGAACCTACTTTCCTTTATAAGTTCTCCTACATCCTAAACCTCTTCAAATAATTCTCCCACCACTCCCTTGTCTTAAACAAAACTTAGTTTTGGTCCTCCCTACTGAAAGCAGCTGCTTATTTTTTCTATATCCCATGTACTCTGTAACCTGGGGAGTCTGTTGTATGTCTCCTGGCACAGTAGTGTCACTTTAAAACATTACTCTTCTATCATAATGCAAAAAAAAAAAAAAAAACATTCACTTATGTCACCCTATAATCTTTCTTATTAATACATCATCTATTGACTTCCTCATTTTTTTCACTGAATATTTTGGCATTTGCTATACAGTCTTCTTTCTACCCCAAATTTAATATCACCTTGGTAACTTCATCTTTCATCTTAACAACAACCGAGAAAACTGACTTAAATCCCTAGCTGTGGTTAAAATGCTTTGTTCATATAAATATTATTCTAAATAATTTCAAATGAGGATGTAAGTCTTCTAATGACACCTCACATAGTTCTGACATTTTCATCAATGTATTTTTGTGTAAATATATTTAAGATACTTTAAAATTAAATAAACTCTAAAACTCTAAAAAAAACTTTCATAAAACTTCCATGTTTTCTGAAACAACGTCAATTCATATTCTACCTTGGTTACTCATTTCATGGCTACAATTAGGACCTCATTTATCACCACTGAAATCTTAAACTCCGATGTGCCACACTTTAACCACAACCTTCTAGAATTTTTCTTCTCTCACTCCCCTGTGACCACTGCACGAATTCCTAAATTTCAATGAATCTTACTGTCTTTTGGCAGTGTCCAGTCTGTTAAACATCATGGTTTTATTTTTAACATTCTTTTGGTAGCATTCTCAACTTTCTTACCCTATTGTCCTTTAACATTTGTTCCATGACCCACAACTGTAAATTGATGCATTTTTTTTTCTCTCCTACACCCAAGCTGGCTGAGCACTACTGGAATAAATCACACCATTGTGCAGACTAAGGCCATTAAAAATTCACAGTCTCCTAACTCAGTTGCTCCTCCAGTCCTTTTTTGGTCATATATATCTCCCATTCCTAAAGTCACTATTCAAACCTTCAAAACTCTTCAGAAGATCTGAACACTAGTGCATACGTCTTTTTCTCAGCGTACAATATGCTTTTACTTTGCCTTATCTCTTACTTTACCTCTCAGGAATAAGTAATCTCTATATTTTCTGCTCCACTTCTTTTTCTTACATCAGTATTTATTCTCACTGTGTACACTCCAAAGATCCCCATGCCTAGAAGATAAAATCAAATTATCTAAAACGCTATACAAGACCCTTTATGATCTGCATTTCTTTCCAATCTGTTTTCTGTCTTTAAACCACAGTCCAATCACATACAGCTAGTCATACTCAAAGATGCACACCTGCACATATATACACCCTTCCTCTTATATTTCACCCCTATCACATTGCTAATTATTCCCTAAACATACAAGGCTATTTTACACCTCCAAGTCGTTGCTCATTCTACTTTCTATCTCTGCCTAGAATACTCTCTTCCACATGCTGTATCTTTCTCTTTTTATTAATCCATTACTAACTTACACATACCATCTATATTCTCATTTTATGTATCTTTTATATGCTTATATTGCATGAGCTGTAATGGTACAATGAATTAATTTGTTAATATTTCTGCTTCCTTTTAGTGGAGTTTAAGCCTTGATGGGAAGAGCTTGTATCTTATTTGCCAAAACATCTAGCACAAAATTGACACACAGTAAGTGGTCAAGACATCTCTTTTAATATAATTAGCATATCACAATAATACAGAAAATCAGGAAGGTTTTTATGGAGAAGATGATGTAAGAGATGGTCTTAAAGATGGTTAGAATAACACCTATTAACAATAAGAAATGGGAGCATTTCAGATGACAAGTAACCTGAGCAAAGGAAAAGAGATCAAATAAGGAATAGAGCTGGTCATAAGGTCACATTTATATAATACAGATATAATAAACCATGGGGAAGTGACTCTCTATGTTTGTGATAGAATATTATTTTAGTCTTGAATGGTGCTTTGAGATTGGTTTAATCAGTCTTTGGAGACATTTAAGGAGGAAGTGATATGATTAGAACCATGTTTTAAAATGAATAACCCATCATAAGTGATAAGGACAGACTGAATGGAAGAGAAACAAGACAATTTAAAAGAAAGTTGTAATTTCTAATATTCAGTAAACAGTACTCACATGTATCTTTATACTAAAAAAGAGAAAAGACATGGATTCAACCTTGGCTTTTGTGCAGTTCTCTGAATAAGAGTTTGTTCAACTGTTACACTTAGCACCAACATATGGTTGTCTTATGTCTATGCTTAGTAATAAGTTTTGTGGAATCTAAAACTTAAAAATATGGTGTAGTCAAAATAGCACCAAATGGTAAGTCAGGCAGCCTGGGTCTGTCACTAATTCTGTGTATTACTTTCAACTATCATTTTTATCTTTCTGGGTCATGATGGAGTGGAGTTGGAGTAAAGTTCTCTAAGTGCTCTTCCGGCTCTAAGAGTTCATAAAACTAGGTCATTTCAATTTGAAACATTTTATAGCCACATCTGTTTGCTTGTTCATCAGAGTAACTCTGTTTAAGAATTGCATTTGGTATTCTGACATGTACTTCCTCTTTATTGACTTACTTACAGTAACATGGTTCACTTACCAGTTGTGTGAGAACATAGCTTTCACCCCTTTTCATATGACTCACACAGTGATCATGCCTGTTCTCAAATTCTCATAAAAATCCTGAATACCAAGATACTGCCAAGCTACTCTGTGTCCTATCATTTCTTATAAAAAGTGCCTTTGGTACATTGGTAGAATTTTTCAAGTAATTCAATGCATCTTAGAGAAGCAAATATGTTAAATATGCTAACAGTTTACATTAGCACAAGGGACTCTGAGAAGTAATTAAGCAAAGTCTAGTGGGGTGAAATTTATACTTATTCTATAGGCAATCAGGAAATTCTGAGAACACAGAAGATATGATAAAGGTGGTGTTCATCCAGCACTTACCTCCTCATTGCTGATTTATGAACAAGTTGAATCTTACTTTCCACCTAGTCTTTTTCCTTCCGTCCACCCTTCCCTTCCTCTCTCTCTCCCTCCCTCCCTCCTTTCCTTCCTTCCTTCCTTCTTTTTTTCTTTCTTCTTTCCTTGCTTCCTTACTCCTTCCATGCCTCCCTTTCCTTACTTCCTGTATTTGCAATACAACAGTACATTTCCTGACTGGTATTTAACAAACTACACAAATTTACTGGGCATTAAGGTCAATTACATCTACCAATTACTTAATTTTTGAAGTAATTCAGAATTCTAAACCCCACCAACCAGGCGGCAACATCTTCATAAATTAATGATTGTTTCTTTGCCTATTATCAAGGATATTAATAACAGTGATAGGCCAAGGCCAACACTGTGAAATATATAAGCTATAAATTCCAGACCAACACAAATCAGCTACCATTCTCAACTGTAATACTGCTATCAATTCATGCCAGTTAGTAACACTTATAAGGACTTACCATATCTCAAATCCTGCGCTAAGGTTTCTGATAAAGAAGAGTGAGGCATACTACCTTCTCTAAGGAGCTTCAGGTTATAAGAGTTAAGTCAAAAAACATAAACAGAAATAATAGAGGCTTATAAAATATTTTTGAAAGAATGACTGTAATATAATAGCAGGCAGAAAATAGTAAGATCTGTAGTTATACAATGTTTTCCACTTTATTATTGAGAATATTATTAAAAATAGAATATAAAGTTTTAAATCAGGCTTCTGGGCTCCTCTCTTTACAAAGCCAGCTTATTTTTTTTAATATTTCTTAGTACTTAATGTAAACTAATCTTGTATTTTATCAATATCTTTACAGACACAGAAGTTAAACTTAGACTAAATTTTCAGTCCCATCTTTTAAATCTTCAATTTAACCAAAGTTTAGCAGAATATTTAATAGTTTGAGATAATTTTGGTAAGTTTCAACTGATATTTAATTATATATATTTAATCTATATATCAGATCTTCTTTATCCATTTATCTATCAATGGGAACTTATGCTGTTTCTATATGTTGGCTATTATAAATAATGCTTCAATATACAGGTGTGCTTACATGTCTTTCAGTTAATACTTTCGTACTCTTATAATAAATACCTATAATTGGAACTGCAGGATCATACATGATTTTGTTTTAATTTTTTAAAGAATATTCATACTTTTTACAAAATCTGCATTCCCACCAACAGTGTATATAGGTACCTTTTGCCCCATACCATCACCAAAAATTATTTTAGTCATTTTGATTATAGGCCATTCTCTCTGGTATGAAGTGATGTATTATTATAGTATGGATTTGCATTTCTCTAACAGTAAGTGATGGAGAACATTTTGAAATATTTATTGAGGTAACTTTGATTTAAAAATAGTATAAGCCAAATATGTGTATATACATATATACATATATATACACACATACACATATACATACATACATGGGTTCACCATTCATCAAATATACATCTCTTATGATGCATTGTATTTCTGAACTATCTGTTGTAAATTTTCCACATTCATTTATGATTCTAGTTCTTTGAGTTTTCTCTGTTTCATCTTACTGAGCTGGGCCAAAGGTTTGTCAATTTTTTCAAAGAAAGATATTTTGGTTTCCTTGAACTTCTAAATTGTCTTTTTTCTATTTAGTTTATTTCTGCTCAAATTTTTATTATTTCCTTCGTTCTACTGACTTTTGGCTTCAATTGTTCTTGTTCTAGTTGCTTTAGATATAGGATTAGATTGTTTATTTGTGATTTTTTTGGTTTCTTGAGGTGGGCGTGGGTTGCTATAAACTTTCTTCTTAGTACTGCTTTTGTTAATCCTCATAAACTCTGGTAGTTCATATTGTTATTCTCATTTGTCTCCAAGTGTTTTTTTTTATTTCTCTTTGATTTAGTGTTTTACCCAAGAGTCAGTCAGAACCATATTGTTCAACCTCCACATATTTTGGAAATTTCCAGCTATATTGTGGTGATTGATATCTAGTTTTATGCTATTGTGATTGAAGAAGATGCTTATCATGATTTCAATTTTTGTAAACTTGTTAAGACATGATGTGTTTCCCAGTTGTGGTCTACCCTTAAGAATGTTCCATGAGTACTTGAGAAAAATGTAAATTTAGAGGTTCTTGAATGAAGTGTTCAGTAAATGTCTGTTAAAGCCATCATTCTATTTTGTCACTTAAGGTTGTAGTTTCCCTGTTAATTTTCTGCCTGGTTGATCTATACATTGTAGTAAATGGGGTGTTGAAGTCTCTTACTATTATTGTATTGCTGTCAATGTGTATCTTCAGTTCTAATAATTGCTTTATGTATTTTGGTGCTCTTCATTTTGTGCATATGTATTAATGAGTTGTCTTCTTGTTGAATTGACCCCTTTATTATTATATAATATACACCCCTGTCTTTTGTTAACATCTTTAGTTGGAAGTCTATTTTATCTGATACAAGTACAACTGTCCCTGCAATATTGTGTTACCATTTGATTGTAGGATTGTCTTCTAGCCATTGACTTTGAGCCTATGTTTATCTTTTGAATATAGATGATTCTTCTGTATACAGTAGAAAGTTGGGTTATGCTTTTTTTAATTCATTAGGCCACTCTGTGCTTTATGATTGGTGAGTTCAATCCATCAACACTTAGGGTGACTGTTGATATGTAACTATTTATTGAAATTTTGTTGGTTATTTTCTACTATTATTGCTGACAATACCTTTGTTCTTCTTTTTCAGGTGCTTTGAAAGCATTTATATTGTATTTGATTTCCCTTTTCACTTTCTTCTTTGTTTTCCTTATGGGTTCATATAATGAGGTTACCCAGGATGTGCACAAAATTTTCTGTGCTTAGAACCTGTTTAATTTGAAAACAAATCAGTAGTGGCTTCATTCTAACAGTACACATTCTTATTCTTCTCCTTTTATATTTATGATTTCTTGCTGCTTCTAAGTATACTTTCATTTTTTTATAGAACTTCCTTTATTGTTTCTTGCAAGATTGGCTTAGTGGTAGTGAATTTCACTAACATTTGTACGTAAAGCTCTTTATCATTCCTTTAATTCTATATGATAACATAGTAGGGCAGAGTAATCTTGGTTGGAAGTTTTTTTCTTTCAGTACTTTGAATATAGCATGCCATTCCCTTTTGGCCTGTAAAGTTTCAACTGAGAAATCTGCCAACAGTTTTATGGGAGCTGCTTTGTATATAAACGCTTTTTGTCTAGCTGCTTTTAAGACTCTCTCTTTAACAATTGTCTTAGTGTAAGTCTGTTTTTGTTTTTTTTTTCTTTGGAAATCGCAGAGCTTCCTGGGTCTGAATATCTGTTTCCTTCCTCATATTAGAGAAATTCTCAGCTAGTGTTTCTTCAAATATAGTTTCTGCCCCCTTCTCTCCCCTTATGGGACTTCAGTGATGCAAATGTTTCAATTAATGTTATCCAATAGGTCTCATATGCTGTCT
The DNA here is from genome assembly GCA_004363575.1 of Solenodon paradoxus. Lineage (NCBI taxonomy): Eukaryota > Metazoa > Chordata > Mammalia > Eulipotyphla > Solenodontidae > Solenodon > Solenodon paradoxus. The sequence continues at coordinate 57,227 of RJWH01005786.1, read as the reverse complement.
TCATCTTTTTATTATATTTTTTCCCTTCAATGTTCTGCTTGTGTGCATTCCAGTGCCCTATCTTCTAGCTCACTGATTCTATTGGAGGCTTCTTCCAGGCTACTCTTAAGACTCTCTGTTGTATCTTTAGCGCAGTTATGTTTCAGTTCTGTAAATTCTGTTTGGAACGCCCTCATATTTTGTCTATTTTATTGTATTTCTCTTTTTGTTCTTCCAGTGTTTTCCTGATTTTCATGAATATCATTAAAACTGTTGCATAAATGTCTTCATCATGTTGTTTACATAACTGTTTCATTCAGACTTTCTACTGGGGTTGTGTTTTGGTTCATCATTTTCATATATATTTTCTGTCTCTTCAATCTTTTTGGCATTCAGTGATTATTTCTGTGGCTTAGGTTTACCTGGTTTTGAGGCCTTGTGTTAGGGCATCAAGTCACACAATATAATCCTGGGTGTTGGTCTGAAATGCTTGGTTTCTTTTATTTGTGTGATCTCAGTATTTATCAGGATTGCTGAACCTCTAGAAACTGCCTTGTGTTGAGGCTGAGTCTAGCCCACAGAATTGGATTTGGGATAAACAATACAAAGGTTTCCCCCCAGAATCACAATCATGAACAAGGCACAAGGAATCCAAGAGTTTTGGGTCAAATCCATAAGCAGGCCAAAGTTCCAACTGAAGTCATATGAGCAAAGCATACTCACCTATGAAAATCCCTGTCTTCAAGAGGAGTGGCAGTTCCATCAGGGAACTGTAAACTAGTCCTGGGTCTGGTGTGGAAGTTTTTGGAAGTACCAAGCAGATAGAAAAACTGTTTAGCCGTAACCCCAGGCTGATAGGATCTCTGGTGGAAAGGCAGCTGTTAGTGCCAATAGTTCAGTACCAATGTGCAAAAGTGAATGGGGTGGGCATCTCCACCTGGTGACTTTCCTGTAATGGCAGCCTCTGGTCCATTGCCGGTAGGCACTCTGTGGGTACAGTATCTGTTCATAAGGAGGCTATCCCTCTTTCCATCCCATACTGGTGTTTTTGGTTCATTTACTAAAAGCCAGTTCCCAGCTATGGGGGCACTCACTGAGGAAGAAAGTGTCAGTTTCACTGGTCTCTCCATTTGTTCTTGTAATCTCTGAACAAGTTAACATGAATCTGAAACAGATCAGTTACTCTTACCATTTATGGAAGCATGTGTCACCTCTCTTTGTTGAGATGTTGGTCCCTGTATGTTTTCAAAGACAGTAGTTGCTAAATAGGTGTGTTTTGGTTGTGCCTGTGGGAAGGAGATGGGCTTGTGATCATAACAGTATAATCTGGAGCCAGATTCTGAAGAATATTTTACATGTGCTTGTTGACAATTTGTATATCCTTTTTGAAGAAGTATCTGTTGAAATCCTCTGCCCACTTTTTGATTGGGTTAATTTGGTTTATGTAGTTGGGTTGAATGAGTTCTTTGTAAATCCTGGGAATAGTATAAACAGAATGTATGATGTGCAAATATCTTCTCCCATTCTGTAGGGTTCTCTTTTCAATCTGTTGATAGCTCTTTAGCTTTTGAAAACTTTTTGTTCAATACAATAAAAATAATTTATTTTTTCTTTTATTTCCCTTTGCATTGATTTGCAGCCACAAAAATATCTTTCAGAAAATTATCATGAAATGTATGGTCTATGTTTTCTTCTATATATTTTATAGTACTCATTCTTACATTGAGGTCTCTAATCCATTCAGCTAATTTTTATGTATGGTGTTAGGGAGTGTTCCAGTTTCATTCTTTTGCATATGACTGTCCAGTTTTCCAATACCATTTGTCGAAAAGATTTTCCTTTCTCCATTGCATGTTCATGGTGTTTCATCATAAATTATTCATATATGTATGGGTTGATTTCAGGGCTCTCAATTATATTTCATTGATCTGTGTGTCTGTTTTTATTCTAATACATTATTTTAGTTGCAATTGCTTTGCAGTGTATTTGAAATTGAGTAGGGAAATACCGCAATTTCTGCTTTTCTTTAACTTTTGAAGGCCTTTTGCAATTCCATATAAATTTTAGTATTAATTGTTCCATTACCTTGAAAAATGTCATTGGAATTTTAATCAGGATTGCATGAAACATTATATTGCATTAGATAATATGGTCATTGGATGATGTTTTCTTAATTTATTTTTCATCTAAATGGCTATTGTATTTTTGCCACTATCCACACTGACCTTTTCTCTGTAGAAAATTAAGCTGAATTTTTATCATTTATTGAAATAAGAGTGATTAATATAACTAAAAACAAGTTTTAAAGTAGATAATTTGCTAGGAATAATAGATGGTATAAAATACAACTAAAATTAATCTCAAAGTGCAATATATAAATTTTGTTTCTAGGATCAAATCTAAAAAGCCATTATTAAGACTTCCAGTGACGATGACAGCCAGGTAGGAGTGAGACTCATGTCCTCTCCAAAGAGCAACTAGGAATTCACCTATTTTCTAGAAATAAACACTAAGGAAAATAAGACACAGAGTCTGTAGAGACACAGCAGCAATTGTGACAACATAGGGTAGGTGAAAACATCTGGGTTCAGAGATACACAGAAGACTTAGACTTAGGATTCCAGCCATGGTGGAAAGGGCGGAACTTTGGGAAGAACCAGCCCTTTCAAGAATTGCAAAAGCAGTGAAGAGCCTGCCCAGCAGGACCGGGCACAGAGTCAGGGGAGAAGGTCTAGGTGCAAGGCAGAAGAGGCTCCAGTACCCTGTGGTCTGAACAGGAGGGCCCATAAGAAAATTATGCTAGGTGATACCATAGCCAGAAGGCAGCTAAGGGAATTGACCACTCCCATCCCCTCCCACCATATTGCCCCATAGTCACAGGACCTGCCCACCTAAAATCCTGCCCTCAGGCTTGAAGAAGATAGTCTCCCATATGGGGAAACAGTCAGCACTAGCCACTATTGCCTTGTGGGTGTAGGTGAAACTGCAGCCTAATTGCTGATTGTGGGCCAACAGTAAGGTCATTATGATTGGGAGCTGAGACACTGGGGAAATGGTCTACATCCTCCACACAAACTGCAACCCCATAGACTGAACATTCAGGCAGCAACAGAGGGCCCACATAATCTAAGATTATATAGTATATGAGTGTCAGAGTCTAGGTTCAAATTTATGTTTTCTGCTCCAATTCTGTGTGCTTAATATTTTATCCTGTTTTGTTTTATTGTTATTGATACTGCTTGTTTGGAAAGATAATGCTATCTAATATTTTTATATTTTACTTTGTTCAAGCTGAGATTTCTCTTTTTAGTTACCTTATTCTTCTTGATAATTCTAATTCTAACTTTTCTAAATTAAGGAATTGTGACTTAAGCTTGCATTATGAATTTTTATATATTCTACTGTATTTATTTTAAGTTTAATTGTTTTGGAGACATTCAATATATTGTACTCTCCTAAGTTTCTTTGGAAATAAGTAGTTAATGTGATAAATTATGTTCTTGGTCTGAAAAAAATCAAAACAAAAGAATAAGGAGTGATAAAAGAAACTAAAAATCTGGTGATGGATGTGGTGTGAAATGCCCATAGACTGAGGTGTGAATTCAATATCCTAAAAAGCATATAGCATTGTGAAATAATAAAATAAATTTATATATTATAAAATGTATAAACATGTATAATGATGATATAATGAATATCCATGTATCTACCATATTGTTCAATTTTACTTATTATGAAATGTATGTAAATTTTAAGAAAGCATATAAATAATTTTGAAAAAAAGCTGTTATTTATCTCTGTATTCTGGAGATGTTTATTTTATTTTATTTTATATTTTTCATTTGTCATCCCTTCTCCTGAGCCCAGATCTCAAACCTGAGTTCATGATTTTTCATAGCCTAAGGTATATTTTAAAAATCGTTTATTTCCATTGCTATATACTTATTAGGATATTGAATTCACACCTAAGTCTGTGTGTATTTCACAACAAAACTACCATGGAATTCCCAGTGTCCTTTGCCACCAGTTTACTAATTCCTTCCTTCCCTCACGCTAGCTGCACCTACATAGGTGCAGTTCTGCATCCTGTAAATTTTGTAGAGGTTCGTCTTTTCATTTGTTTAGTTTTTTACAACCAACATATAAGTAAAACCATCTTGTGCTTCACTTTTTTATTTTTGGCTTATTTTGCTTAACATAATCACTTTCAGTCCCATCAAAGTTGTTGAATAGGCACAATTTCATGTTTTTTAACTGCTGCATAAAATTCCATGGGGAATTCTAATTAGGAATTCCATTAGGAATTCTAAGCCACAGCTTCTTTATCTAATCATCTGTTTATGGACATTTAGGTTGTTTCCATGTGTTGGCTATTGTGAATTGTTTCTAACAGATTTTTGGAGAGTCCTTGTGTATTCTAAGAATAGTACCCTGGAATTTATAAATAACGATAATCTTATTTCTTGATTTCTAATTTGGATTCCTTGATATCCTTTTAATTGCCTTATTGGTCTGACCAGGACTTCAGGAATTATAATGAATAGTAGTGGTGAGAGTGTGCACCCTTGAATTGCACCTCAGCAATAAATTGCACCTGATAGGGTGCATATTTTTAATGTGTGGTTGAACTCTGTATGCCAAAATTTTGTTGAGGATTTCTACAACTATATTCATCAATGATATTGATCTGTAATTTTGGTTCCATCCTTCACTGACTTGGAACCAGTACAATTTTAGTCTTGAGAAAAGCATATTTGGGAGTTTTCCCTCCTCTTTAACTTTGTGGCATAGCTTAAGGAATATTAGGTCATCTTTGGATTTTTAACAGAATTTACTAGTGAGGTCATCTAGTCCTGGGCTGTTTTTGTTGGAGATGTGGAGGCTTTTGATTTTGCTTCAATTTCTGTATTTGTGATTAGTCTCATCAAGTTTTTTATGTCTTCCTAGATCAGTTTGGAAGGTTGTAGTATTCTAGAAGTCTGTCAATTCTCCAAGATTTTTTAATTTGTTGCAATAGAGTGTTCATATTTCTGGAATATATGTAGTGATCTTTCATCTTTAATTTATATTTCTTAAGTTTTTCTCTTTTTCATGAATATGGCTAAAGTTCAATCAATTTTGTTTATTTTTTCAAAAAAACTGGTTACCTTTGTTGATGTTTTGAACAGTCTTCTTGTTTTCTATTTCACCTAATTCTGCTCTAATTTTATCTCCTTCCTTCTTATTTTGCTTTTAGTTGTTCTTTTTTTACTTTATTCAGGTTTGTGATTAGATAATTAACTTGAGCTGTTTCCTGGTTTTGCTTGTATTGCTATAATGTTTCTTCTTAGAAAAGCCTTTTCAGCATCCCACAATCTGATAACTTGTCATTTTCATTTGCTTCCACATAATTTTTAATTTTGTCTTTAATTTCTACATTGGCCCAGAAATCGTTGAGAAATCTGATGTTTAATCTCCACCTATTTTTGATTCTTACAGTTTTATCTCTCTGTTTCATTTTCAGCTTCACAACTTTGTGGTCAGAGAAGAAACAGTCTATAATTTCAATATTGTTAACTTTACTGAAATGAGTTTTGTGTACCAGAACCTGGTCTATAAGAGAGAATGTCCCATGTGCACTAGAGAAGAATACATAATCATTTTATTGGTGGTAAAACGCTCTGTATAAGTCTGTGATATCCCTGTGATCTATTACTCCATTTAGGGCTTTTATTTCTTGATTGAAGTTTTGTTGGGGTGATTTATTTATTGATGTAAGAGAGGTGTTGCAAACAACTACTATTACTGAGTTGCTGTCAGTGTTATCCTTAAGTTCTGCAAGTAGTTGTTTTATGTATTTAGCTGGCCCTGTGTTGGGTACATATATGTCTATTACAGATATTTCTTTTTTATAATTTAATATTTATTGAGGTAACTTGATTTCAAAAATAGTATAAGCCATTATGGGTAGGTTTACCATTTCTCAGATATATGACAACACTCCACACCCACCACTAAATTACCAAAGTCCTTTAAACACTATCCACTGGAACCAAATCACCACTTGCTACTGCCCCACACCCCTTTCCCCACGCCCCTTTCCCCATTGGTAACCTCAGTTCTATTGTCAATATTCAACGGTTGGTTTTGTTTTTATGGCCCGTGCTTTGTTTCATTATATTCCACATATGAGTAACATTCAGTGTTTGTCTGTTTCCTGATTTACTTCGCTTATCATAATCCCCTCTAGTTCTATCCATGTTGTCACAAATGACAAGATTTAATTTTTCTTAGGGTTGTGTATTCATTCATTGTGCATATATATTATATATATACACACGAATATATCACACATATATACATATATGCATATATATCACATATTCTTTATCCATTTATCTAACAATTAGCACTTAGATAGTTTACAGTTACTGTCTATTAAAAATAATGCAGCAATAAACATGTAGGTGCATACATCTCTATGAATTAGGGCTTTTGCATTTTAAAAATAAATAGAAAAATTAGGCTATGAGGACCATATGGGATATCCATCCTCAATTTTTTGAAGAATCTCCACGCTACTTTCCATAAAAGTTGCACCAAGTTACATGCCTGCCCATTACATAAATGTGTTCCCTTTACTCTGCATCCTCGCCAACATTTGTTGTTTGCACACTTTCGGAAAATAGTCATTCTCACAGGTATGAGGTGATATCACATTGTTTTGATATACATTTCCCTAATAACAAGTGAGGAAGAGCATTTTTTCATATGCTTATTGGTCATCTGTGTGTCTTCTTTGGAGAAGTGTCTATCCAATTCTCATTTTTTTATTGGATTGTTAGTTTTTTCCGTTGTACTTTTATAGGTTCTTTATGAATTTTGGATATTAAGCCCTTGACAGATATATGATATGCAAATATCGTCTTCCAGTTAATAGGTTGTCCTTTCATTTTGGTAATTGTTTGTAGGCTCTATGGAAGCTAGTTTGATGTAGTCCCATTTGCTTATTTTTGTTTTTGTTTCCATTGCCACTCGAGTTAGGTCCCTAAAGACCTCTCTAAGACTGATGACATGAAACATACTACCTGTATTTTCCTCTAAGCGTTTTATGGTTTCTGGTCAACATTGATATCACCAATATATTTTGAATTAATTTTTATGTCTGGTGTTAGAGAATGGTTTAAATTCATTATTTTGCACGTGGCTGCTGAGTTTCCCCAACACCATTTGTTGAAAAGACATTCCTTTCTTCAGTGTATGTTCTTGGCTCCTGTGTCATAAATTAACTGATCATAAAAGTGTGACTCTATTTCTAGTGATTCAGTTCTATTCCACTTATCTGAGTCTCTTTTTATTCTACTACAATACAGTTTTAATCACTATTTTTATGTAGTATAGTTCAATATCTGGAAGTGTGACGCATACACTTTTGTTCTTTTTTTCTCATGATTGCTTTAGCTGTTCGGCGTCCTTTGTGACTCAATATACATTTTTTAAATTTTGTTCTGATTCCTTGAAAAATACCAATGGGATTTGGATGAGGATTGCATTAAAACTGTACGTCGATTTACATAAGATTGACTTTTAACAGTATTAATTCTTTCCAAATTGGAGAATAGAATATCTTTCTATCTCTTTGAATCATCCTCTATTTATTTTAACAAAGTCTTATAGTATTTATTTTATAAGTTTTTCACCTTCTTTGTTTAGTCCAATTTATTTAATCATTTTGTTTATGTTATAAACAGGATAGATTTTTTTTCATTTTCTTTAATTGTGCATCAGATTTTTTAAATATTGTTTTATCCAGCCAACTTGCTGTACCCATTTATTAATTCTAGCAGTTTTTGATGGAATTTTTATAGTTTTATATAGAGAGCCTATATATATATATATATATATATATATATATATATATATATAATCATGTCATCTTCAAATAGTGGTGGTTTTACTTCTTTTCCAGTTTAGATTCATTTTATTTCTTCTTCTTGCCTAATTGCACTGGGTAGGAACTCCAGTACAATGTTATATGGCAGTGATGAGAGTGTCTCTTTCCTGATATTAGGAGAAAATTCAGTGTTTCACCATTGAGTATGAAGCTGGATATAATCAGTTCCCTTTATAATCTTAAATTTCTTCTATCCCGTTTTATTTAAGGATTTTATAATAAATCATGCTGACTCTTGTCATATGCTTTCTCTGCATTTATGATCATATAATATTTTTATTTGCTTTTGTCAGTATTATGTATAACATGAATAGATTTGCATATTTTGAACCATCTTTGCATCACCAGGATAAAACCCACTTGGACATGATACTTTTGATGTATCGTTGGGTTTGTTTTGCTAACATGTTACTGAGGATTTTATGGGTCCTTGTTCATTAGAGATATTAGTCTACAATTTTCCTTATTGGTGATGTCCTTTTTCTGACCTTGGTATCAGTTTAATGTTGACCTCATAAAAGTGTTTGGAATGGAAACATTCTTGAATTTTGTTCTTGAAATTTTTTAATACTTTGAGAATAGTTATTCTTCTCTGAAGATTTGGTAAAACTCACTAGGAAAACCATCTGGTCCTGGGCTTTTATTTTTGAAGAGACTTTAACTGCTTTGTCAATTTCCTTGCTTGTGATAGTCTTATTCAGGTTTTCCTTTTCTTCCTCTCTCAATCTCCATGTGCTGTATAAAAATCTGTCATGTCTTCAAGGTTGTCCAATTTATTGTCATACCACTGTCCATAGGAGTCTGTTATAATACTTGTACTTCTGTGGTACCCATTGTAACTTCTTCCCTTTCATATCTGATTCTAGTTATGAGAGTATTTTCTTTGTTCTAAGCTTTTGTTTATTTTTTCAAAGAACCAACTTTCACTTTCCTTGATCAACTGTATTGTCTTTTTGACCTCTATTGCATTTACTTCTGCTCAGTTTATAATTATTTCCTTCATTCTACTGACTTTTAAATTCACTTATTCTTTTTCTACTCACTTTAGATGTAAGGTTAGATTTTTATATTTGTAATTTTCTTGTTTCTTGAGGTTTCTTGAGGCTTCCATTGTGATAAACCCCCCTCTTATTGCTGGTTTTGCTGCATCCCATAAGTTGTGGTAGCTCCATTCTTCATTCTCGTTTTTCTCTAAGTGTTCATCTATATTCATAGATATTTCTATCTGTGAAGAAAAGGTGACAAGAAGCAGCAGCAGACAGGAAGGGAAAGGAGTTGTACATCTTGGATTTTTCCCCTGTCCCAGGAACACAAACCTGGATCCTTGGGTTGTATGTGGACTGCATCAACAAAGACAGCTGACCAAACTTCTACTACACCAGAATGTCTCCAAGTACTTTTTAATTTCTCCTTTTGCCCAAATTTCATTCAGAAGCATATTGTTTAGCCTTGATATATTTTGGAATTTTCCAGCTTTCTTTCTGAAGTTGATTTCTAGTCTTATGCCCATATGATCAGAGAAGATGGTATGATTTCAATCTATATAAAATGTGTTGACATGTTTTTCCCAGCATATGATCTATCCTTGAGAATATTCCATAAGCACTTGAGAAAAATATGAATTTTACAGTTTCGAATGAAGTATTCTATATGTCTATTAAACCCGTCTGTTCTAATTTGGCATTTAAAGCTATTTCCCTGTTAGTTTTCTGTCTGGTCTATACATTGTTGTAAATGGGGTTTTGAAATCTCTTACTATTATTTTTTTGCTGTCAATGTCTCTCGTCAGGTCTGTTAATAATTGCTTTGTGTATTTTGATGCTCCTTCACTTTGTGAATATATATTAATAAGAGTTATATCTTCTTGCTGACTTGACCCCTTTATCATTATATAATATCCACACCCTTTATTTTATTAGTTTCTTTAGTTGGAAGTTTATTTTATCTGATATAAGTATGGCTGTCCCTGCCTTTTTAAACTACCATTTTTTGTAGGATTGTCTTTCAGACTTTGACTTTGAGCACATGTTTATCTTCTGAATATAGATGAGTCTCCTATATGCAGTAGAAAGTTGGGTTATGTTTTTTAATCCATAAAGTCATTTTATGTCTTTTGATTATTGAGTTCAATCCATTAATAATTAGGTTTACTACTGATACATAACTGTTCATTGCTACTTATTGCTACTTTGTTCTTTAATGGCTTTTGTTGCAGACACGATCTTTGTTCTTCTCTTTTCCATCTTAGGTGATTTGCAAGCAATTTATATTGTGTTTTGTTTCCCTTTTTGTTTTCTTTTTTTTTTCCCACTGGGCTTATGTTTTGAAGTTAACTTGTCTTACATAAAAGTTTCTATGCTTATAACCTCTTTTAAATTAAAAGCAAGTTAGTCTTGACCTCATTCTACCAGTCCAAATTTTTACTCTCTTCCTCCTCACATTATGTATTTTTGATGTCTTGCTCCTTCTAAGTGGGGTTTCTTTTTATTTTATAGTGCTTCCTTTAGTATTTTTAAGGACGGTGTTGTAGTAATGAATTCCTTTAACTTTTGCTTGTTTGTAAAGTTCTTTATCATTACTTGAATTCTAAGTGACAGTCTAGTAAAGCATCCTTGGTTGGAAGTTCATTTCTTTCAGCACTTTTAATATAGCATGATATTCCCTTCTGACTTGTAAAGTTTCAACTGAGGAATCTGCTGACAGTCTTGTGGGAGCCCCTTTGTATGTAAATATTTTTCTCTAGCTGCTTTTAAGAGTCTCTCTTTATCTTGTATTTTTGACATGCTAATCACAATGTGTCTTAGTGTAGGTGTGTTTGTGTTACTTTTGTTTGGAATTCTGTGAGTTTCTTGGATCTGGAGGTCTTCTTCCTTCCTTGGGTTAGAAGATTTCCAGCTATTATTTCTTCAAATAGTTTCTACTCCCCTTCTCTATCTCTTTTGCTTCTGGGACCCTTACAATGCAAATGTTGTTCCTCTTGATGTTATTCCATAGAAGTCATATGTTGTTTTTATTTCTGTTAATTCTTTTTTCCCTTTGATAGTATGCTTGGGTTCATTCTACTGCCCAATCTTCCGTTCCATAACTCTATTGGAGGCTCTTCCAACCTACTGTAGAGTCCCTCTGCTGTGTTCTTTAGCTCAGGTATTGTGTTCTTTAGCTCTGCAACAGTCAACTAACTTCAGCACTAACTGAAGTGCACCTAGCTGGCTGTCTCCAGAAGTCCATAAAGGTATCTGTGTGATCACCAGCAGTTCTGCACACTGTTAATAGTGGAGAAGGTGGACATTTCCCTCTGGTGACTTTCCTGCAATGGTGGTCTCCAAATTTCACTGTGTAGAAGCAGCAACTCCATTTACCAAGAGACTAACTCTCCTTCCACATCTCTCCAAGGTTTTTGGTTCAGCAACTAACTGAAAGCCAGTTCCCAGGTATGATGGCAATTGCTGAAGGAGATAGCCCCTTCAGCTCTTGGAGAATGCATCACTGGTTTTTCCCTGTTTCCAGGGCTCTCTGAATAGGGTGGTGCAATGCCAAGAGAATGTGGCTTCTCTTACCATTAATCTTGGTGTTTTTCCTTTCTCTTTATGGAGGTCTTGGTCCCAGCTCCTTTTCTAATATAGTATTTGCTAAATAGTTGTATTTGGATGTAGCTATGGAGAGAAGGTGAATTCTAAATTTTAGCAATCCACCATCTAATATCTGGTTTCTATTTCTTCTCGGAGTAACCCCTTAACCATGTTGTAGTGTCCATCTTTGCTTCATGTTATGCCTCTTAGGTGGAAGTCTGTCTTGTCTGATAATTATTTCTTTTCATCCTTATTGATTTTGTATTTTTCCTTTGCCCTTTACTTTCTTTTTTAATATAATAATATAATTTTATTATAAACTCCTTTGTTTTCAAAACCATACTTATTTTAATATATTAAACTCACTTTCTCAGTCTATGGGCATTACATACCACACCCACCACCAGAGTTCTAGTGTCCTTCACCACCTACCCCTTCACTTTCAATTTGTTTTTCTTTGGATCTGTTGTGGGTTTCTCTTAGGCACACTATTCATGGGTCCTGTTTTTTTATATTTCTAGCTACTTTGTGTGTTTTAATTGGTGAGTTCAGTCCATTCACGTTTAGAATGATTAAGACTTCATTGCTGTCATTTGATCCTTTGTTTTATGTTTAATATCTCTGTTGCTTCTTTTTTCCATTTGTTTCTATTTGACTTTGTCTTCAGATGGTCTTCAGTGTTGACTCTCTGATTCTTTGACTTTTCATCTATGTTTCTATATAAGATTTGTTTCTGTGGCTACACTGTGTTTCATGTCTAGCTTAGCTCATCTTTTCTGTGCTGAAGTTTTATCTTACATGTTTTTTCTACCACTTTTGTGTGCTTTTGTTCTCTCCTGATTTTCCTTAATTTGCCTCTGATTCTATTTTACCATTTGTCAAAATTCTTACGATTTGGTGGTTTTTTGTTTTTGTTTTCCCTTTTGTACTAATCCTTTCAGCATTTCTTGGAAAGCAGGTTTATTGATGGAAAATTCCATTAACTTTACTTTTATCACTGAAGATCTTTATTTCTCCATCATATTTGAATGACAGTTTTTCAGGGTAGAGTATTCTTGACTGGTAGTTTTTGTCTTTTAGTATTTTGAATATGTTACTCAACTGTCTCCTGACCTATCACATTTCTGATAAGAACTGTAATGATAGCCTTATGGTTGTACCTTTGTAGGTTGTTTCTCTTTTCTCTGGAAGCCCTTAGTAGATATTCTTTATTGCTGACTTTTGTTACTATTACTATTATGTGTCTTGGTGGAGTAGGTCTTTTGCATTTAGGAATACAGGTATTCTATTGACTTTTTGGACTCTCCTGGTTAGTTTTTGTGTAAAGTGTGGAAAGATTTTTGCTATTCTTTAAATAAATTTTCTGCTGCTTTCTCCTCCTCACCTTTGGAAATATTATACTTAAGTTTATTCTTCCTATGGCATCTTATATGTCTCAGTTTCTTCGTTTTTCCTCAATTGTGTTTCTCTCTTCTCTTACACAAGGTTGTCTTTATGTTTTTGTCTTCAATTTCAGAAATTTGATCTTCATTATTGAGCCTATTTTAGGAACTCTCCATGTTTATCTTCAATTTTCTGACTGTATTTTTCATATCTAGCAACTTGGCTTTGGGTTTTCTTTATAGCCTCATTGTCTTTGGTGGAAGAGTCCTTATCTATCATTTATTTTCTGAGGTCTTAAATTTTCTTTTAGGTAGTCAAATGTGCATCTTTTATAGCTCATTAAGCTTTTCCATAGTGAAGTATTTTACTTATCTGTTAGTTTGTCACATTTTGGTATCATTCTATTTTTTCTCTGGAGAGCTCCTAATCTCTTCCTCTCTTTTGAGTCATTCATGTTCTGTTGGGGGAGAGTTTGGATTTGGGCATATCTCTCCTCTGTTCTCTCTTTCCTACTGAAGCTTAATTTTTCTCTTTCTCTAGTTTATTTCTTAGACAATGGTTGCTTTACACTGTTGTGTATCGTAAGGCAGTTGTGGGTTGTGTGGTACACCTGTGCAAGTTTATTCAACACTAGCAAGCTGGGTTACTCAACTTAGCAGTGAGCAAGGTCCCTTATGCAAAGGTAACCATGGTTGTTGGACTCAGAGACCTCTGAATCATTCCGTCCTGTAGTGGTAGAGGCTCCTTACTCCTCTCTGGAAAGTTTCAACATGCATTCATCCACCTGATACTCCCTGGTAACTCACTGGAACACAGGATTACTCTTGGGCTAAGCAGGCTAATATGGGAAGGGTTTTCAGGTACATTTTAAAGATATATTTATAAACCAACAAACTGAGCTTAAAGTACACCATGTTCCTTTTCCTCTAATTTTGATTTATTTTTATTATTTCTGTATTTTGGAAAGCAAAGTAGATTCAGCATAAATGTTTGCTTACTTCCTTGCTCCTTATAGAAAGTATATTTCTCCCTTAATGTGTACTATTTTTGTTCTTTCAACCCTTAATAACCCGAATTATTGCATCCTTTTTTTCCCTGAGTAAAAAGTTTTATAACTTTTTATTCCAACAAAGTAAAATCGTATCAGTCATATAAAGTCCTTAAATTTACGTTAATACAGCTGTACTTTGATTATTTCGGAAATTTTCTCACAGTCTTCTGGAAACAAATTCTAGGATTAAGGTCATCTCCTAAGATCATTTTGAGTCCAAATGCAAAAAAAAAATTCCTATATTTCATCTGACTGATCAAAAATAGCCTTGACATATTCCTTGATTAGGGCTAATGGAGACATCAGGTATACATGACTATCTTCAAAGATATTATTTATAAGGAAACAAAATGTTTATGATTTTTGATATTGGATAAGCAGCAAGATGAAAACAGATATTTTTTCATTGCTCAAAAGATGACCTAAATGAGTCAAGGCTAGAGATGGGCCAGGATGGTGGAGCAACATGGATACTTGTAAATTATAACAGTATAACAAAAAGAAGTTAAACTTAGGTACCACAAGGCATGGCCCAGGACAAAATCACTGATTTGAAGAGCAACGACATTGGTTTACTTTGGTAAGTCACTATGCTATACTCAAGGAATATGCCTATTAAGTCAATCAGAAGTTTAAACTAGCATATCAGGGTAAAATTGTCCCTAAACCATGTTTTCACAAGAGTCATTATTCTAACACATTAAGCTGTCATTTTAGTGCTAGAGCAGATCTTTGAGATAACTACATATCCAAAAATATTTCACAGATAGATTCTTTCTGAGATCTTCAAGTTCTTAGCACTTATTAGTGGATTTCTTCTGAATAATAATATAATAATGAAGTAATAATGATGAAATAATAACACTTCATTGTTCTCTTCCAGTATCAGCTTCTCTGTGAGACAAAAAGCTGTATAGAAAGTTAAAGCTAAATTGGAGAGGGGGTTGCCAGAAATAAAGATTTGGAACTGATTGTAGTAATTTGTAGACTTTGGAGCAGCAAAAAACACAGGTAAAATCCAAGGATTGAAATTGACTAATGTGGCGATGGTATGTGGATGATTTTGAAAATGTTGCAGGATTTCGAAGAACATAAATATTAAATCAAGTTAAGAGAATCATGAATGGCTTTTTGTATGATTACAAACTGAAAAGACCCTTTTACTATATTCATTTAATAGAAGACACCAGCCCTCAGAATACCCAGGTACACTTGTAGATATACAAGTAGACATACATGTAGATATACCAGCTTAATTGGACCACACTTAGAAAACACATCTTATGTCATTCTTATTCATAGGTAGTTCTACTGTAACAACAATAAATAGTAAGTTATACAAATTGAGACCTTATATTCTTAGATTATCTCAGAGCTCTCATATTTATTTCATTCATGGGAGCTTGACCAAGTTATAAATTCCATGGAGGTTTGGGATTAATGGAGATTATACATACATACATATGTATATCTCTGGAGTTGAGATGAACCATGTTAAAAAAATCAAAATTCTGGAGTAAATCCTGAATTGAATACTTGAAATCAGAACTCTCATATTCACACTTTTACCTTATCTCCTCACCTTCACTTGCACAATCATCCAGATAAGAATGGCTGAATCCAGTTTTGGCAGAAACTGCTGTCAAAGAGACAAGAGTCTTCAAGCAAGCTGAAAAGTACAGTGGGGCATGGAACAAAAGTATTGAATACCTGCTGTGTACAAATGTCAGAATTTCTAAAGGAACCACAGATATACCTCAGAATCTCAAATTTGACAAAACTGCACTTTTGCTCTGACAATGTGACATTTACTGATTTGTGCATGTAAAGAGTGGGCTAAATGGAATTGCACAGCTACCATGGAAATGGATAGCTAGTACATTAGCCTGGTAACATTATACTTCTCACAGATGGGTCTTAGAAATATTTAAACATTCTCATTCTACATTAAGGAGAAATATCAAATTTACCTAAATACAAAATTATGACAGAATCAAAGTTAATTTTTTCCATATATAAGGTTAGTGGAATCATATAATTTTAGCATAAGAAAGGAAGCTTTTTCATTCAATATTCAATCTGCATATCTATTTTGATTACAGTGACCTATGACAATCTTAACAAACAAATGAAAGTTTACTGCCTGAGTAAAAAGGTATAAAGGTTTATTCAGAGTAAACACCACCTTCAACACATACTTCACTAAGACTGCAGGCAGTACGTTGCCTATATCAGCTTCTTACCTGGAGAAGGAGGGAAAATTCAGAGAGGGAGAAGAAACTGGAGATCTGAAAAATTATTACATGAATAGGCGTGGACTCAAACAGCACTGTTGCAACTATAGGTTCAGATTCCTATTTTTAAAACTCATCTATGTTTTATGTTTTTGCATTTCTTTTTTATTTCTTTTTTACAGTAGAGTGCCTTTGGAAAGTTTCAGCCTAGTTATACCTGCTAAGAATAAACTGGAGGGAAGTGTTTTGTTTGCTGGCACTTGAACCACAGGTGAATGACAAGTGGTCAGTCTCTGGGGTAGGCATAGTGATAAGAGTTGCCATAGGGCAACACAAACAGAAGAAAAGTATTAGGGTTGCTGCTGTGTCAAGAAAGCCCTTCTTTGCTCATTTCTTGGAAATGTGTTCTACTTTGTTATATTTTCCTATATAGTTTAATTGAAGAGAAGAAACATCACTCACAAAGTTAACTATACACAAACTACAAAACAGTTTATCTCTGAAAATAGAGATTATATGCCAAATTAATGCTATAAATGACAACTGCTTGGATATGAACTTTTCAAATTATTTCCCCTTTGAACTTTATAAGAGAAAAAAGAGTAAAATATGGTTTTATAGAGAGGGAAGTATTTTTATAATACTGTTTTCATATTTTGATACAGAAGGTACATGCAACAGCAGCGAACATCTGAGATCAGCCCTGGGGATGTAAATTGAATAGAAGGAAAAGGAAGCACAGAATCCAATAACTAGCCCTAAATCCATCAGTAAAAGATTGATATCCCATCAAGCATCCTGGATCTGTGCTTAAGGTTGCTAAGCTCCCATGACCCTTCTGGACTGCTAGCTTATTAGGTCATTAACTTTTTTTTTCAATCTTATGATTTCAGCTTAGGTTTCATCTGATATTACACCATAAGAAGCACTGATCACTAACCAGGAATATTGTGAATGGTACTAGAGTGCTAGAAAGGTATAGTTCCATTTTTAACTGAATCTTCTTTTCTCAACTTGATAATTTACAAAGTAACTCTTTTTATCACATGCATTAAAATTAATTATATTTATGTTTATTGCTTTCTTATATTAATCGATTATTATCCCATCTATTTTGTGCTAAGAAGCTCTTACAATAATGTATTACAACCTTTCCGCACTTCTAAGCCATCACTTCTCTCTCCTACCAGGCTATGGGATGGCATCTTAGGCAGCTCTGCATCCATAAAGAATAATTCTCATTATTGAGATATCAGAGTAAATTATATAAGAATGAATTAAAAGCTGTTTAAAAAATGTGTCTTAGACTAATTCTTAACCCCTCTGGAATTCATTATTTGCTTGAAAGTTTTAAAGTCTTCCTTTATAACCTAACATAAGTCACTAACTTTGTTATATTAATATAACATAAAAATTTCTAGGAAAGTGTTTTGGTCTATAAAGACTGGTGTTTATATTAATGAGGCTAAAGATCACATTTTTGCCTTTTTGCACATTTTTATTTTTATTTCTCAATTTTATTTGGCATCTCTGATTCAGAGATCTTGGATTTTCAAATTTATTTATAATATTCAACAGACAAAATAAATGATTAATCCATGCCAGTATATAAATGTTTTTATTCTGAGTTAACCATATGATTACCTTCCTTAATACTTTATGAAACCACATTACTTAACAGAGAAATTTTAAGCTCTAAGACTGAAAAGATTTTAAATTATATTAGAATGAAAAGATAACTTTGGTTTTGAATGATAATAGTTCCAAATGATAAATTTGTTCCATCATCCACGTATTTATTTGTTAAATTGACATCTATTGAGCATTTATGGATAAAATATATATATATTAGTCCTGTGTGTGATGCCTTCTTACATATCAACAAATGTGAGGGAAAATAGCATGTACATAACAATCACCCATAGATTTAAAATCCCCTAGAAAGGAAAAAGAGAAATTACTTTGGAAAAAGGCAAGAGAAAGCTTAGTCAAGAAAATGTAATTGGAGTTGAAAGTGGATAATTTTTGCATACACATAGAGGAAAGGGCATTTTAGAAAGAACAAATGCCATGAAAAAAGAAGTGAATTTCACCTCTCTGGAACCTGTCTTCATTAAAATAACCGAATGGCTTCTAAAGTCTCTCCAGCTATGGTGTTCTGTAGTTTTAAACAGAGTCAACTATGGTCTAGATTAAGATTTTCTCCCAGAGAAGTGAGTTTCATTAATAACAAATTCAAATATTTTCCTTAGATATGATCAGTATGCAGAAGATGTTATTTAATAAGCCCGCTTCTTGAGGGAACCAAGCATTTTCACTCAGATTTCCTTCTTCAAGAGAATTCAATGCTCTTCTAATAGAGACAGATAAATAAATGATAGGTGATAGATAGATGAGATAGATATTCATATTTTTGAAGCAACCATCTTTAAACCTTTTCTCCAATTGAAAAACAAACTTACTTAAAGATTTACAGACTAGTACTGAAGTAAAATAACTTAAAATAAGGCAAAATTGTTTTAGCTTGTTCTTGAAGTTTAAGAAGTCCATCAGGCACATGTAGGTAGAAAAGGAGGGAAGAAAAAGAGTTTTCTGGGTAGCCCTAGGACTCAAACCCTTCCCCTGGTGATGAGGTATGACAGAATCCCTCCTCATTGTCCCACCACCTTTGCTTCCTGCAGTGATCAAAAAGTATATGTAATGGCACTATAAAGTGAAAAATTATTACTTTTGTAATTTATGGTTCTGTAAAAATTGACAAGATTTTTGTATATATATATATATTGTAGGCACCAAGCAGAGAAACATGGATGGAGTCGGAAATCTGACAATATCTTCTGCCAATAATAATACATGCAATGACACTATTGATGACTTCCGAAATCAAGTGTATTCCACCTTGTACTCTATGATTTCTGTTGTGGGCTTCTTTGGCAATGGTTTTGTGCTCTATGTCCTCATAAAAACATATCATGAGAAGTCAGCCTTTCAAGTATACATGATTAATTTAGCAATAGCTGATCTACTATGCGTATGTACACTGCCTCTCCGTGTGGTTTATTATGTTCACAAAGGCATTTGGCTCTTTGGTGACTTTTTGTGTCGCCTCAGCACCTATGCCTTGTATGTTAACCTCTACTGTAGCATCTTCTTTATGACAGCCATGAGCTTTTTCCGATGTATTGCAATTGTTTTCCCAGTTCAGAACATTAATTTGGTTACACAGAAAAAAGCCAGGTTTGTGTGTATTGGCATTTGGATTTTTGTGATATTGACCAGTTCTCCATTTTTAATGTCCACACCTTATAAAGATGAAAAAAATAATACCAAGTGCTTTGAGCCTCCACAGGAAAGTCAAGCTAAATATTATATTTTGGTCTTGCATTATGTGTCATTCTTTGTTGGTTTTATCATTCCTTTTGTTATTATAATTGTATGTTACACAATGATCATTTTGACCTTACTAAAAAATTCAATGAAAAAAAATCTGTCAAGTCGTAAAAAGGCTATAGGAATGATTGTAGTGGTGACAGCTGCCTTTTTGATCAGCTTCATGCCGTATCATATTCAACGTACCATACACCTTCACTTTTTACACAATGAAACTAAACCCTGTGACTCTGTCCTTAGAATGCAAAAGTCAGTGGTCATAACCTTGTCTCTGGCTGCATCAAATTGTTGCTTTGACCCTCTCTTATACTTCTTTTCAGGGGGGAACTTTAGAAGAAGGCTATCTACATTTAGAAAGCATTCTTGGTCCAGCATGACTTATGTACCCAAGAAGAAAGTCTCCTTGCCAGAAAAAGAAGAAATATGTAAAGAAGAGTTAAAACCCATCTCTAATGCAAATTAATGAAATGTCCTAAACAAGTTTTTTCTCAAATCATTTAAAATAAAATTGCCATTAATAGCGTAAGTACTTAACTGAACATGTGCCTATAAATCCCATTTTTGCATCTATATTATTTGACAATTAAGTGTCGAAAATTCATTCCACAACTGTGAATAAAATTATAATCATTGTTTTGATCATTCACCAACAGATGGGGAATATTGTGTCTTAGCACTGTAAAAAAATTGTCCTGAGATTAAGGTTTTCCCCCTCAAATAAAAACTTTACAAAGGGTACAAACCTGCCTTGTAAAAAAAAATAATAGCAAATAGTTCTCAATCATCTTAAAATATCCCTTGGCATACATGTCATCAGATAAAACCTGATGATGACCCAGGAGCTATATAAAATGCATATCACTCTCTTTCTTTGTAGTATAGACTGGCTAAGCAAAATGAGGCCATTTCTTCCAAAAGAACATGATATTCAGCCAAATGACTCTAATGGTTCCTGGAAACTGAGGAAGGTCAACCTGGTCAAAGGCAAGTTTATATCCAGTTTTCTCCTGTTATTGCCTCAGGCCTCCAAAAGAGAAAATAGTGGAGTTTTATTGTTCATTGAGATTCGTATAGGGAATTCTCCTCCTGCACAATATATAATCTTTCCATAAGAAGCCAGATAACTGGATTTTCCATTTGTGAACAAAAGTAATGTTTAATTTATCTAAAAAGAAAAGGAAAAGATTTATTACTCTTCTACATGCATATTACTAGGATCAAAATTAACTACAATAGATTTCTGAATAAAAAATTACATGTTGATATTACAAATTGTTTTTAAAAGTATTTCTACTTATGCATATGTATATAGCTATAAGAGACTCTGCTCTGTGATATGCAATATTAGCAGAAGTTAATTATAAGCTTTGTTATTGTTTTATTATTTTTTTATTTTTTATTATCTGGTTGACAGAAACATCAAGTAATGTTTACAATGTTTTTCATATTACAATCAAAGATTTGTTCTTAAAACAGCAACAACTAGATTATTGCTAAAATATAATACTAATGGGCAAGCTATTGCTAAAGTGTGGTCTGTTCCTTAATTCTGTATTTCAAAAGGCACATTGCCTCAGAGGAAATAAATGATGATGATGAAGAAAAAGGAAAACTACAGGAAAAGTTATATTTAAATCTGCCAAGTATATGGTATCTATATTTCACTTCAATGTTGCAGTCCCTAAAATAAATCACAAAACGTGGAGAGAATCTCTAAGGCATTATAATAACTAGTGCCCATTTAATTTTAACATACTTGAGATTTGAAAGCACCTTTATGTTTATCCTATACCATTTTTCCTTACTTGAGATTAGAATCAAACATAACGTTTGTCATAAAAGTCATTCCTCACATTTACAGTCCTCACACAGTCCATAACATTTACTGAGCATTCTGCTATTCAGTAAATTTAGTATGATAAGCTCTCAACATGGGAAGCCATATAACCTGGATGCTGACCTGATAACTTTGAACAAGTGTCATAAACTCTGCTCCTAATCCTTTTCATTTATTGAATGGGAATAATAATACTTGTCCCGTCTTTTTTACATTGCATTTTTGAAGCTCAGATGAGATTATAGCACACATACATATGTTAACATACATATGCTAAAGTATTACCTTAAATAGTGAGGTATAATTTTAAAGTATTTAAAAATGGTTTTGCTATTTAAATATATTGATTCATAGTTACTACATGGATTCTCAATTTTAAAAGAATTATATGTATGTATATATAGATAGATTTTATTTTTACTAGGTAAATTTTATAGTATATCAGTATAAGTGTTGGCTCTTCCATCCACAGAAGGAATTTTCATTACTAAAATATCACTACAACTCTTCATGTATATCAATTTTTATTTAAATATAATCAAAATATCATTCCCAAACAGATTCTGTAGACCTAGGGGACTTAATTTCTGATTCTGCATTTTCCCATCATGCCACACTTAGTAGTCAACATTACTGACTTCTTGACTATCTATCCTTTCTTTTCCTGTTTGAAAGTAACCTGTCAACAACCTTTATTCTAATTTTATCAGAATATTGGAATAAATTTAAAACCACTTGATTCAAGAGAATTCTAAACAAATGCATTAACAGAAAATTTAGGTTTTTCTCAAGGTGGGAATAATTACTAATTACTAATTACTCCCTTAATGTGGGTGTTTGTATCATTAAAAACTTCATTAAGCGCCTTGAGGTGCTTGAAAGAACCATCAAAGTGATATTGGAACAGTATGTACCTAGGGTCACTCAAGGGAGGATCCAGGTGGATGACAGGAGATGCTGGTTAATTTATACAGTGTTCTTCCTGATCTACTATATTCTTCATTAGTCAACATTAGGATATCCATTGGATATACTGGAAGACAAAATATATACTATATATATACTATAAATTATTCAATGGAATTTCTGGTACACATTCTTCTCTGGTGAGTTTGGGTATCATGAACCAATTTCCTTGGGGCCTTATCGCCACATACCCTTTCTACCCAGTCTCAGCCCCAACTCAAACTTGAACAAAATAAGGTGACCAAGAAAGGAGGTTTCTAAGAATAAAGCTTTATGAGCCCCAACTCTGAAGCAGAGAAAAATGTAACTCAAGATCTTCTTTATCAAGATTTTCTTCAACACTACGAATGGTATTTTGGAAGTAGACATCTATCATAATCACAATGAGAGCATCTAAAAATAACTTTTGAATATTTTTAGCTAATCTAGAATCTTACAATCTGGGAATTAGAAGGAATCATAGAGGTCACTTAGCTCAGATTTTAGTACCCTCTAGAGCTTTCTGCCAAGTAGTTATTTAAACTACTTTAAATGGCAGAGAGACAAACTTGAAGCTAAAAATTCCAGGTTGGGGGCAATCTAAAGGTGCTAAGGTTTACCTCTAGAAGCCCCATGAGTTTCTCAGTGCAAAGATCAGAGGAAAATTCACTCTTGTCTCTGATTAAGGGAGGGGGGAAAATAACCAGTAGGAAGCATGCCTCTGTCATTCTTAACAAAAGCCTGCCCTCAAGGGAAATTATTATGCTGTAGCTTAAATGAGTTTAATCAGAGCTTAACTAACCAGGGATAAGGGAAATACCCACTGCATTCCCCTCTAACTTTCCTGTCACACCTACAGGAGGAGGATGTGAATAACTGTAAAAAGTCAAAGCCCAGGGAAACAAGCTCACTAAAAATTGAAACCTAAATATAGAACTGAAAAACAACTATTCTCCCCAATTTTACATTACATTAATCAGACTCCTGTGTAATACAGTTGAAAGAACACCACATGTTGAGCCAATTTAAGAAAGAGACTAAGGAAACACAAAGACGACAAGAGAGAGAGAAAAAGACACCAAAGGGAATTTTAACCTTGGAGACAGATAGCCATGGCACAAAATAGTAAATACAGCCTAAATCTTAGATGAGTACAAAATCTCACAATATACGCCTATTTGCCTCAGTTTGTTTTACCGGATATATTATTTAATAAAATCAATTTACTATGTAAACTTAAGGTATACAATGTGCTGATTTTGCATACTTACATATTACAATGATTACCACTGTAGCATAACAAATCATGTCTCAATTATCATTTCTGTTTTGTAATGAGAACATCTAAGTGTACTCTCTCAGTAACTTTCAAGTATATAATACAGTATCATAAACTATAATCTTATTTCTGTGTATCAATTCTCCAGAACATATTCATCTTCTAATTGCAAGTTTGTACACTTTGACCAGTAGCTCCCAGCTTCCCCAATGTCCCGTTTCTGGTTATCAACATTCTATTTTTTGTTTCTATAAGGTTAGCTTTTTAAGATCCAATGTATACATCAAATATGTCTCTCTCTTTTTGAATTATACTACTAAAATTTAAGATAAAGAGAAAATCTTTAAAGTAGGTAAAAGCTTATCTATGGAATAACAGGGTTAAGAATTACATTATATTTATCTTCAGAAACCATGCAGAGAAAAAGAAAGTTGAAATATATATGCATATATAAATACATTTACAACTGATTCAAAATAACTTTCAAACAATATTATCTTCATGGGTAGTGATATATAATATATCATATATATATACATTCATATAAATACATATGTATGTACATGTATATATATAAATATATATTGCAAGCTCCAGCATAACCACTAAATTTTTTAAAGAAGTATTGTTGGTATATTAAGAAAGAAGATATAATGGAATTACATAAAATGGTCAATTCAGCCAGAAAAAGTGAACTACAAGAGAGAAAACAAAAAGGCAATGATAAAAATAGCAATATAAATAGTAGTTGTTAATCCAAATGTATCAATAATCTTAGAATTAACAGTCCAAACAGGCAAATTAAATGATAGAATGTGGAAGTGAATAAAAAACCATGACCAACTATATATTGTTTATAAGAAAACCATTTTAAATAGAAAGACAATGAGAATAAACTTAAGTGGTGGGAAAAGATATCATGAATAACACTAATCAAAAGAAAGGTGGAATAGGCATATTAATTTCTGACAAAGGTGACTTCAGAGTAAGAGAAATTAATTAGGGATAGAGGCCTTTGAATAAATGATAAAGACATCAGTTCTCTACAAAGACATAACACTCCTTATTGTGTTATGTACCTAGTAACATAACACCAAAATACATGTCAGAGCAAGATGACCAGGCCACCTCTACCACCATATCCACCAAAGCAGATTGACTACCCCTGCTGCAAACCTGTGCAACCAGGTGAGCAAGAGAGAGAAAGGACACAGCTGCTTTTTTTCTGCCATGACCAAGCAGGTACGCTGCCATAGCTATGTGGTAAACTAGCTTCAGCAACCAGGAGCTCAAGGAGAGAGAGAACTTAGTCGTGCCCCCACCACCTACCCAGGCAAACTCCAGAAGCCAGACGCCCCACTGAGGACCTTTTGGAGGCAGCTACACAGCTGCAACCTAGGAATAAATTAGAAAGGAAGGCAAGAGTGTAAAATACAAAACAGAGAAGAAAAGTAATGTCAACATATAAATCCCCCCAAAGCAGCACAGGAATGGCACAAAGAAGCAAAGAAACCAGGAGCTCCCCAGAGAAAAAACCTATTTACATTGATTAGGACAATTTAAAAGATAAAGTACCCAAAATAATAGTAATTTTTAAAAAGCTAACAAGATTTAGAAAGCACATGCAACTACCCAAAGCAATTGGAAGATTTCAGAAGAGACAGATCAAAAAGAATACTTCAGCAAGGAGACTGAGGCTATGAAAAAAGTTCTAGCAGAAATACTATAGACAAAAAATATAGTTAATGAATTAAAAACATGAAAAATCTCCATAAACAGACTAAATCTCACAGAGAAATGTATCTCATAAATTTAAGACACAATCACAGAGATGACCCTCATGGAAAAGGAGAAATAAGATTGAGGAAAAATAAAGAAACCCTATGAGAAATATCACACACAATGAGAAAAACAAAGAATAAGGATAATAGGTATCCCAGAAGGAGAAGAAAGAGAAAAAGGAACAGAAAATTGATTTAAATAAGTAGTAGCAGATAACTTCCCACATCTGTCATGAAAAGTAACCATGGAGATCTAAGAAGTCAACAGAGCGCCAAAATTCCTAAATTTAAAATGACCTATCCAAGACACATCATAGTAAAACTAGCAAAAGTCAACAATAAAGAAAAATTACCCAAAGCTGCTAGAGAAAAAAGAAATAAAACCCACAAAAGTATACCCATCAGTTTTTCATCAGACTTCTGAACACAAAAGCAACATGCCAAAAGAGAGTGGAAAGACATATTCAAAATACTAAAAGAAAAAACCACCATTCAACAATACTCTACCAAGCAAAATTATTATTTAGATATGATAGAGAAATAAAGTCTTTCATTCAAGAAATGTTGAAAGGGGTTCTACAACAGGGAAAACAAAACAGACAGTCACCAACTCCTGAGAATGGTGATTAAAAAGTAAAGAAAATCAGAAACAAAGAGAGGACAAACATGAGAGCTGAAACACTAAAGTGGGGAAGAAGACCATGGAGTCTCCATGGACATATAAACATGATGCAGCATTAACTCATTAACTCATATCATAGAATGGTAAGCTTAGAGATAATTCACATGGTAGCCACAGAACTGAAGACAATATTGAAAGACTCAACAATGAAAATCATCCAGAGGAAATGGCAAACAAAAACAAATGGGAAATAATGCAACAGACAAAAAAGCAAATGCTCAAATGACAGAAATAAAGCCCTACATATCAATTATCACCCTAAATGCAAACAGATAAAATAAACAAAAGACACAGAGTGGCAGGATGATTAAAAAACAGATCCTATCAATATTATTTCTACAAGAAACTCATACTAGATCTAAAGACAAACATAGGTGAAGGGCAACAGACAAAATATATCAAAATAATGAAGACAAAAGAAATCAGAAACTGCAATGTGAATATCAGTGAAGCTATATTTCCACCGAAAAAGGGTGACATGAGTCAACGATGGTCAATGCATTATGATCAAAAGGGTAATCATTCAAGAAGTAACTGTCATTAATATATATACACCCAAATCCAGAACACACACACACCACACACACACACACACACACACGCACACACGCACACACATATATATATATAAAAAACAAAAACATACTGACAGAGCTGAAAAGACACATTGACTAACACTATATTAGGAAACTTCAATACCCTACTTATATCAATAAATAGATCATCCAGGCAAAAATCAACAAAGAAATAAAGACACCAAATGAAGCAATAGCTTACACGAACCTAACAGTCATATAAAGTGTTCTACCACAACCACAACAATGACAAATTCCAAAGTATGCTTATAACAAATTCAAGTATAAGCCAGAACCTGAACACAATACAAGTCTCAGCGAATTTATCAAAATAGATATTATAGAGAGTTTCCTCTGCGACCACAAGGAGGTGAAATTAGAAATGAACCAGAACAAAATTGGAAGAATCACAAAGTTATGGAGATTAAACAACAGGGTTCTTAATTCCTGGGTCATTGATGAAATTATGAATTATTTGTGAAAATGAAGAGACAAACCTCTAGAATAAGAGGTATATGGCAAAAGAAGTTCAAAAAGACTATACCCATACAAGTACACATCAAAAACTAAGAGAAAGAGGATCTGGATCAAGATGGAGACCTGGAATGAATGAGTCCCAACTCCTTCCCACAGAGCAACTTGGAATTCACCTATTTTCCAGACATAAATACTGAGAAAAAGCAGGCCAAGGGTCTTACAGAGAGTGAGAAGCAACCAGGACCACAAAAGGTAGTTGAGGATATCAGGGTTCAGAGATACTAAGCAGATTCAGGATTCAGGTCTTGGTGGAGAGGGTGGAACCAGAAGAAGTAACAGGCCTCCTTGGAGTTGCTCCAGAAACAGTGGAAAGCACCCCCCTCCCCACAGCGGGACCAGGACATGGGGCCCGGGGAGACAATCTTGGCACATGGTAGGAGGACCAGCTGAGTGGGAGCCTTTGTGGGAAAATTACACAGGGCACTGCCAAAACCAGAAGGCAGCCAGGGGAATCCCTCACCCATGTCCCCTCCCACCACCATACCATGCTGGGAACAACAGGACCTACCAAAGGATATTCCAGCCACAGGCTGAAAGGAAGAGAGTCTCCCAGAAGCGACTAACCCTCAATGCTACCCACTAGTGCCATCTGGTAGGTGGAGTCAGAACTGCAGACAGATTGTCAACTGTGTGTCAATGACAAGGTGTTCATTAGTGTATGGACCTGGGACACTATGGGAAGACTCTGCCTCTCCCACACAAACTCTGACCCCATAGGCTGAACTCTCAGGCCAAAAACAGAGTCCACCTAGGGTCATCAACAAATACAGCCAGTGCTGATACGACAAAACTCAAAAATTCCCATTCCAATGTTCAAACCAAGATCCAGGCATATTTGGTGTAAGTCAATATTCTACACAAGGCCATCACTTTAGGGAATCCTATCCCATAGAAACATAAACAGAATGCCAAATAGAACAAAGAAACAGAAATTTATGTGAAAAAATGGATCCAATTAAAATCCCAAGGGAAAATATGACTGCAACAAATATAGGCAAATTATCTGAGGATTTATTTAGGGCAACAGTGACAAACATACTAATGGAAATCAAGAAAACAATAGAGGAAGAAAAGGGAACAAAAAAAGAGAGATAAGAAATGAAGCAAGATGTCAAAGAAATGAAGAACACAATAACTGAACTAAAGAATACCATAGAATTCCATAGAGGGACTCAAGAGCAGGACAGATGAAGCCTCCATAGAATCAGTGAGACTGAAGATAGGAAAGAGGAATGAACTCAAGCAAAACAGAAAAGAGAAAAAATAATGCAAAGAAATGAAGACAGCATTCAAGACCTCTGGGACAATATCGAAAGGAAAAATATTCACATCAAAGGGGTCCCAGAAAGAGAAGAGAGAGAAAAGAGGGAGGAAACACTATTGGAAGAAATAATAGCTGAGAATTTCCCTAAATGGAGAATGAAAAAAAGCCTCCAGATCCAGGAAGCTCAAAGAGTTCCAAAAAACAAAAAAAGAAAGAAACATAAACACACCAAGAACTATAAACATTGTTATAAAACTGTAAAAATAAATACAATATAAAGAAAGATTCTTAGAGAAAAACAAGTCACATAAAAAGGAGTCCCCATAAGATTGTCAGTAAATTTACAAACTGAAACTTCAAAGGCCAGAAGAGAATGGGAAGACAGATTCAAAGTGCTGGAAGAAAACTATTTTCAAACTAGGCATTATGCAAGATTATCATTTGGAACTGAAGGAATGGTAAAAAGCTATTCAGATAGGCAAGTTAAAGGAATTCATGACCCCAAAACCACATAGACAAATTATACTAAAGGATGCCCTAAAAAGTGTAAAAAGAAACCCTACTTAAAATCAGTAAGAGACCAGACCAAAATATAAAAAGTGAGGAAGAGGAGAGGAAATCAAAAATGTGCATGATTAGAATGAGTGTAAGACTAATCTGCTTTCAAATGAACATAAGAAATAAACATAAATTCCTAATGCTAAACTCAGTGTAACTCAAAAAAATACCTCCAGGAAAAAAAGCAAAGAAGGAAACAAGGAGGGAAAATAATCAAAACATAACTACACCCAACCCACCTAAGAAGAAAAATGGAAGAGCAAAGGCACTGTCTGTAACACCCAGAAGACAAATTTAAAAATGGCAATGAACGAACGACTGCATATCAATAATCATACTAAACATTAATGGACTGAACTCACCAATCAAATGACACAGAGTGGTCAAATGGATTAAAGAGAATAACCCAACCTGCTGCATTCAGGAAACTCTCTTTCAAAAGATAATATAAGGTTCAAAGACAATGGTTGGGAGACAATCCTACAGCAGAATGGCAACCACAAAAAAGCAGAACTGTCATATTTATATCAGGTAAAAAGACTTCCAAGTAAAAAAGCATAAAAAAGAAAGAGATGGAAATTACATAATGATTAAGGGATCAATCCAGCAATAAAACATAATACTTATTAATTAACCTATATGCACCAAATGAAGGTAAATCAAACATATTAAATCATATTATAACTAATAAGTGATATCAAAAATGATACAATAATAGTAGGAGGCATCAACACCTTACAGCAATGAACAAATCAACCAGGGAGAAAACAGGGAAAAAGCAGCTTTAAATGGTCATTTGGAACAGTTAGGTCTAATAGACATGTGCCAAACACTTCATCCAATGACTACAGATTTCACTTTCTTCACAAGTGCACATGAAATATTCTCATGAATAGATCATATGTTGGGAAATACAACATGTCTCAACATATTTACAAAGATTTAAATCATACCAAGCATCTTCTCTGACCACAATGGTTCAAAACTAGAACTCAACCTCAGAAAGAAAGCTGGAAGACACCAAATTAATTGAAGACTAAATAATATACTTCTGAATGACTCTTGGGCAAAAGAGGAAATTATGGATGAATTTTAAAAATACTTAAGAGACAAATGAGAATGAAGACACAAGCTACCAGGAATCTATAGGATGCAACAAATGATATGCTAAGGAAATACACTGCAATCAAGGTCAGCTTCAAGAAACAAGAAAAATCACAAATAAATTATCTAACCCTACACTGCAAACTATAGAAAGAAAAACTGATCAAAACTGAATAGAAGAAAGGAAATTATAAAAATTCAAGCAGAAATAAATAGTGCAAAAGACAATCCAGAGATCAATGAAACCAAAAGTTGGTTCTTTGAAAAAATAAAATATACAAACAATTGGCTAGACTCACAAAGAAAAAAAAGAGAAAACTCTCATAACTAGACTCAGAAACAAAAGGGAGAATGAACAACAGATACCACAGAAATACAGACTGTCATAAGAACTACTATGAACAGCTCCATGCCAACAAAATATACAACGTCAAGGAAATGGACACATTTTTAGAAAAATATAGTCTACCAAGCCTGAACCTGGAAGAATGAGAAAACCTGAAATATAATTACAAGAAAATAAATTGAAGATGGATTCAAAATAAATTGAAGATGTAATAAAAAGTCTTTCTAAAAATAAAAGCCCAGGACCAGATGGCTTTTCTAATGAGTTTTACCAAACCTTCAGAGAAGAATTAACACCTATTCATCTCAAACTTTTCCAAATTATTGGAGAACAGAGAACACTCCCAAATACTTTAAGGCTAACATCACACCGATACCAAAAGCTGATAGAGATGTGACCACAAAAGAAAATTACAGACCAATATCTCTAACAGATGCAAAAATTATCAACAAAATTACAGCAAACTGAATCCAACAATGCATCAAAAGGATTATCCATCCTGACCAAGTGGGATTTATCTCAGGGATGCAAGGATGGTTCAACATACATAAATCTATTAATAAAATACATCAAATCAACAAGAACATGGAGAAAAACCACATGATTATATCAATAGACTCACAGAAAGTTTTTGACAAGATCCAACACACATTTATGATTAAAAACCCTGCATAAAATGGGGGTATAAAGTATGTATCTCAACATAATAAAGGCCATGTACCATAAATACACAGCTAATATCATAGTCAATGGCAATAAATTGAAATCATTTCCTCTAAGGTCAGGAACAAGGCAAAGAGGTCCATTCTCACCACTGCTAATTAGCATCGTACTGAAGGTCTTAACCAGAGAAGTTAGACATGAAAAAGAAATAAAAGGAATCTAAATTGGAATGGAGGAGGTAAAACAATCATTATATGCAGATGACATAATTATATGTATAGAAGACCCTAACTGTCAAAAACTACTAGAACTAATAAAAGAATATAATTATGTGGCAGGCCACAAAACCGATGTAAAAAAACCTATTAAATTTTTATACACTAAAGACACACTGAAGAAAATGAAATTAAGAAAACCACACCATTTAAAAAAGAAGTAAAAAGAATCCACTATCTTGGAATATAATTAACAAAGGAGCTGAAAGAGCTATACAATACAAATTACAAGTGCTTCTTAAAAAAGTAGGGGAAGATACAAAGAGATGGAAAGACATTCCCTGATCATAGTTTAGAGTAATCAACATTGTTAAAATGGCCATTTTACCTAAAGTAATATACAGATTTAATGCAATCCTTATTAAAATCCCATGGGCTTAACTCCAGGAAATAGAACAAAAAAATCTTAAAATTTTTATGGAATGACAAAAAGCCCAAAAATTCAAAGCAATTACGGGAAAAAAGATAAAATTCAGATGGACTACACTCCCAGACATTGAGCTATACTACAAAGCGATAGTGACCAAAATGGTATGTTACTGGAATAACAGAGGCACAGACCAGTGGAATAGAAATGAATCACCAGAAACTGACTCACACACATGCAGTCAGTTAATCTATGACAAAGGAACCCAAAGCATACAGATGGAGAAAGGAAAGCCTCTTCAGCAAATGGTGTTGATAAAACTGAACAGCCAATCCAAAAGAATGAAGCTAGATCACTCTCTAACACCATTCACAAAAAGTAACTCAAAATGTACTAGAGACTTGGACATAAGACCAGAAAACATAAAATTCTTGAAAGATCACATAGGAAAGACATTCCTTGACATTAGCCTTAGAGAAGTCTTTGGGGACTCAACTCCAGCGTCAAGGGAAACAAAAAGAAAAATAAACAACTGGGGTTACATCAAGCTAAAACATTTCTTCACAGCCAAAGAAAACATTACCAAAACAAAAATATAAGCTACTAAAGACAGAAGATATTTGTGGTTCATATTTATTACAGGGGTTTAATATCTAAAATACACAAATAACTCATAATACTCAATAACAGACAAACAGACAATCCTATCAAAAAATGGGAAGAGGAATTAGAGAGACTTTTTTCTGAAGAGGATATGTAGATGACCAACAGGCTCATGAAAAGATGTTTCTACCTACTATCAGTGAAATGCAAATCAAAAAACAGAAATTAATATCGCCTTACACATGAGGTATTGGCTATTATCCAAAAATCTGGAAACAACAAATATTGGTGAGGATAATGAGAAATGGGAACGTTTTGCACTGTTGGTGGGTGTGCAAATTGGTGCAACCCCTATGGAAAACAGTATGGAGGTTACTCAAAATTTCAAAGACAGAAATCCCATTTGATCCTACCATCCCACTTCTGGATATGTACATAAAAGATACAAAAACACTAATTTGCAGAGATTTATGCACCACCCCTTATTTATTGCAGCCCTATCCACAATAGTTAAGTACTGGAAACTAACTAAGTGCTCAATACCAGATGAATGGATAAGTAAATTCATTTATATATATATAATGAAATGTTACACAGCCCTTAGAAGAAATGAAATCCAGTCATTTGAATCAACATGGATGGATCTAGAGGCAATTATGCTAAGTGAAATATGTCAAAAGAAGAAAGGTAAGTCCCGATTATTTCAACCATAATTGGAACGTGAATAGACAAAACAAAGGAATAGCCAAAAGATAAAACCAACCCTTGGACACTTGCAATAGAACTGAGGTTATCAATAGGCAAAGGGTCGGTGGGGCAAGTTCTGGAAGAGCCCACTGGACAATGTGATGAACACTTGATGATTTGGTGGAGGTAGGGTGTGTTCACATATATAAGAGCAATGGTGAAATGGCACATATGGTGAACTACACATTTGAACTTATTTTAATATGTAAAACAGTTACTGCAATAAAAATCTTTAAAAAAAGAAACAGACCAAATTAAATATCTAACAACACACCTGAAGGAAGTAGAGGGGAAGTGCATGGAAAACCAGAATTCCATAAAAGAAAGGAAATAATAAAAATTAGAGCAAAATAAATGAAATTAAAAACATAAAGACCATATGAAGCAGTGAAACCAGATCTGGTTCTTTGAAAAAAATGTACAATTTCTAGAAACCCTAACCAGACTCATGATGAAGAAAAAGAGAGAAATCCTGAATAACGAGAATCAGAAATAACAGAGAGGTAAGATTACAACATTTCAGAAATTCAAAGTATCATGAAAGATTATTATGAGCACCTATGTGCCAAAAAAATTGTGTATCATGAAGAAATGGGCATATTTCTAGAATCCTACAACCTCCCAATACTAAGCTAGGAAATCAGAGATAATTTGAGCACACCAATCACAAGCACAGAAATTGAAGTGATAATCAAAATTCTTCCAAAAAACAAGAGTTCAGGATCAGAAGTCTTCACTAGCAAATTCTACCAAACATTCAAAAAAGAGTCAATCCCAATCTTCCTTAAACTCTCACAGCATCAAAGAGGGGAAATTTCCAAATACAGTCTGTAAGGCTAAAGACAGCACCAAAAAAAAAAAAAGAAAAAGAAAGAAAATTACGGACCAACATCACTGACGAATACAGATGCAAAAATCCCTAACAAATCCTGGAAATGGAATTCAAAAGCACATTAAAAAATATACGTCATGATCAAGTGGAATATATTCTAGGTATGCAAGGATAGTTCAAGTTATGTAGAAAAAGTAGTGTAATACATCACATCAGCAAAGGGAAAATAAAAAAGTATATGACTATATAAATAATTACAGAAAACGATATTGAGAAAGTTCAACACCCATTCATAATTTAAAAAACCCTCACCAGAATAGGAATAAAAGACACATACCTCAGCATAATCAAAGTAACATATAACAAACAACTAGCTTCATACTCAGTAGGGAAAAATTAAGAGCCTTTCATTTAAGATCTGAAACAAGACAAGGCTAACCACTCTTACCACTACTATTCAATATATTTCATGAAATCTTGGCCAGTTAATAAAGCAAGAAAAAGAATATTAAAGGAATCCAATTTGAAATTAAGAAATAAAATTGTCATCGGCAGATGACATGATATTATACCTACCTAGGAAAATACTAAAAATTTCAACAAAAAGCTATGAAAAAATAAATATAGCAAAGTGGAAGGATATCAAATCAAGATACAAAAATCAGCAGCATTTCTATATGAAAACAACAAAGTAGAGCAAAATGAAATTA
The DNA here is from genome assembly GCA_004363575.1 of Solenodon paradoxus. NCBI lineage: Eukaryota > Metazoa > Chordata > Mammalia > Eulipotyphla > Solenodontidae > Solenodon > Solenodon paradoxus. Next base: position 22,583 of record RJWH01005786.1, on the reverse strand, counting down.
TGAAAGAAATCCCATTCATAACATAAAAAAGATAAAATACATCAGAATATACATAACACAGGAGATGAAAGACCTATACAATAAAAATTCTAAAACATTTATAAAAACTATACACAAAAGATGGAAGAACATTATATGCTCTTGGACAGGAAAAAATTAAAAGTAAAAGTGACCAGCCTATCCAAAGAAATACACAGATTTAAAGCAATTCTCATAAAAATGCCACAGTTTGTCTTCAAGGAAATTGAACAATACTGCTTTGTGTAGAATAAAATATGGCTTTAGATAGCAAAAGTCATTCTCAGAAAAAAAAATAGCAAAGAATCACTCCTTGACTTTGAACTATACTACAGAGTGATCATCATAAAGACAGTATGATATTGAAACAAAAACAGACAGACACCAATGGGATAAAGTTGAAACCCAGAAATAGAGCCACACTTATATGAACCATTAATCTATAACAAAGAAGCCAAAAGCATACTTCATTAAGTTTGGAAAATCTACTTAACAAATGGTTCTGGGAAAACTGGAGAAACCTTCAAAAAAAGAAGAAACTAGATTACTCATTAGCACTATAGACAAAGTTAACTAAAAATTGATCAAAGACATGGACACAAGACACCAAATCAAAAGATATATAAAGGAAAATGTAAGAAAAAATGCTTCATGACATCAACTCAAAGATGTCTTAGGAAAGGAACAGCTAGCTACAGCAAAAGAAACCAAAGCAAAACACAACCATTGGGACTACATCAAACTAAAAAGTGTTTGTACTGATCTGTATACCACTAAAACAAAAAGGCAACCCATGGAACTGAAGAAGATATTCATACAACATACATCAGACAAGAGTTTAACCCCAAAATATATAGAGTTCGTAACTCCAACAACAAAAAAATGACCCACTCAAGAAATGGTAAATTACACTGGAACTTTGGTGATAGGTGTGGTGTGTAATATAGGCTGAGATACAGTTTCAATATTCTAAAATAAATATAGCATTGTGAACAAAAGAAATAATAAATAATTACTATTAAAAACAAATGTTTTTAAAATCTCAAAGTGGTATAGAAGGAACATATCTAGAAATAATAAAAAATGCATAAGACAAATCCATAGCTGACATATTCAATGTGAAAAACTGAATACTTTAGACCTAAGATCAGGAACAAAACAAGAATGCCCACTCTCACTACTATTATTTAACTATTATTTAATTTAGTCTTAGTATTAGAAGTCCTTGACAAGAAAAAGAAATGAAAGTATTAAAATTAGAAAAGGAGAGCTAAAAGAGTCACTATATGGAAATGACATAATATCATACATCTTTTGCTATTAGGGAAATTTAAATTTTTAATTGAGATTTTACCTCACATCTGTGAAAATGGCTATGACCCAAAAGACTGGAAACAAGTGTTGGTGGTATTGCCAACAGAATGGTGAGAATAAGGAACATTTTACACTATTGATGAGAATGTTAATTGGTCTAACCATTCTGGAAAGCAGTATGGAGAGTGCTCAAAAGATTCAGAAACAGAAATTCCATATAATTTACTCATTCGACTTATGGGTATTTTCCATAAAGACACAACACTAATTTGGAGAGAAATGCACTTCCATGTTCACTACAGAATTATTTACAATAGACAAAAACTGGAAATAACTTAAGTGCCTATCAAGGAGTGAATAAAGTAGGACATATATTGAAATACTCAGCTATCAAAAAGATGAAATTCTGTCATTTGTAACAACATGGATGGAACTATAGGGAATTAAGCTGAGATCAATTAAAAGGAGATAAACAGACATTGTATGATTTTATTCATATGTAGTATAATATGAGAAACCAAACAAATGAACCCAGAAAGACAAATGTAGACTTTTACTCTATAAAATCAAATTACTAGTTACCAGCAGAGTAGGGGAAGATGGTGGGGAAATTGCAAAAAAGGTAGTTAAATATATGGTGAAGGACAGAATTGTATCATTGGTGGCATACTTAATCAATTTTATACAGGTGCAGATTTACAATGATGCACAACTCAAACCTATATAATGCTATGACATGTAGTTCTATTAATTTATTTCTTTAAAGGAAAGATCCACAGGCAGGAAAGAAGGCAAGAAGAGAGAGGAGGAAGAAGCATTTTTATTTATTTTTATTTTAGTTGTACATCTTGGTTGTCTCCCAACACCATCTCTATGAGGCAAACACAAGTCTTGGGATGTATGTGGATGATTATCAGTCAGAGGTGGGAGACCTAAACCCTACTACACCAAGGCATGCCTATAACACATTTTTTTAAGATTTGCACTTGTATTTTTTAATTAATTCTATTGAAGTAACATAGCATGATAACTTTGTGTGGTTTTAAGGGTTACATCATTATAAAACAACATCTGTATAAAATAAATTAAGTTCACCACCATTTCTTTCTATTTACTTTATACAATTTATTCCCTTTACCCAATTTACCCTCTCCCAACTCCACCTTCTCTTTCTGTAACCATTAGCTTACTTTTATTAATTACAAGTCTACTTTTGTTTGATTTAGTTATTCATTTCTTTGCTTTCATATAGACCAAAAATGAGTTATATCACATTTTGCCAGTCTTTCTATCTTTGTCTTGTCTCACTAAGTATAATTCCCTGTAGGTCCATCCATGTTGATGCAAATGGTAGGATTTCATCATTTTGATAGCTAAATAGTATACCATTATGTATTTATTCTTTATTGTCTCCTCTGTTGATGGGCACTTAGGTTATATCCATCCCTTATATATTAAAATAATGCTGCAATGAACATGGGTGTGTGTATATCTCTCTGAATATGTATTGTAATATTTTAGGTTAAATATCCATCAGTGTGATAACTGCATCATATGGATTTCCATTCTCATTTTATGAGGAATCTCCATGTTGCTTTCCATAATGATTATAGCATTTTATAATATGACAAGTGTATATGAATTTTCCAAAGGAAGGGAAAACAAGGACCTAACAGACCTACAAAGAACTCCACCTAACAACAGAATATATACATTTTTCAAATTCACATGGAACATTCCCCATAAACCACATGTTAGATTGAAAAACTAAGTCTCAATATATTTTAAAATATTGAAATCATGTAAGGTATCATCTCATGTATAATGGAATGAAATTATAAATCAATAGCAGAATGAAAACTAGAAATTCATAAATATTTCAATAATTAAACATCACAGACTTTAATAACCAAAAGGTGTAAAAAATAAATTAGAAGTAAAGTTAGAAAATGATTTGAGATGCAAGAAAATGAGAACACAATATATCAAAACTTATGAAATACAATTATAGAAGTAATTTGAGGAATTTTAGCAATAACATTTACAATAAAAATTAGGATTCAAATCAATAACCTAACTATACAACTTAAGTAACTAGAAAAGGAAGAGAAAATCACATCCAAAGCTAGCAAAAAAAGGAAATAATAGAGACTGAGCAGAGAAAAATAAAACAGAGAATATAAAAATGTTCATCTTTTTAAAAGATCCACACAATGATAAATATTTAGCTAGACTGACAGAAGAGAAACTATTCTAATTACCAAAATAAAGGATAAAAGAAAGAATATTATAACAAACTTTTCAGAAATACAGAGTATTATAAAAGAATATTGTGAACAATTGTAAGCCAACAAATGATATAGTCTAGGTGAAATGGAAAAATCCTAGAAACACACAAACTACCAAAATGGAATCAAGAAGAAATAGAAAATCTTAAAAGTTCTAAAACAGGAAAAGAGATTATATTAATAATCAGCATATTCCTAATAAAGTCATAATACCAGCCTATTAGCCTTAGGGGCTAATTCCAAAAAAAATAAGAGGAATAAACACCAATACATCTTAAACTCTTCTAAGAAATAGAAGAGTCGGGACTATTTTTTAATTCCGTGAAGTGAGCTTCACATTGGTATCAAAACCATAAAAGGAAACCTAAAAAAAACTATGATTATACCTTAGAAATATAGAGGCAAAAAATTCCTCAATAAAATACTAACAAATTGAATCAGCAGAATATTAAAATTATACATTGCAACCACTGAATATCACAGAATTACGAGGCTCATTCAAATACAAAATCAGTGTAATGACCCACATTAATAGAATGGAGGGAAACACATAATTAACTAAGTTGATGCAAAAAAGCATATGACAAATTCTAACACTTTTCATGATAAAAACACACCAAAAATGAACTCAGAGGAAATTTCTTTAACAAGATAAAGTACATTCATAAAAAATCAACAGTTAATAATTTTCTCAATATGAAAGACTAAAAGTTTTCCCTGTAAGAACAGTAACAAGACAAAAACATTTGCTTCCACCATTTTATTCAAACTGTATTAGAAATTTTAGATGGCACAATTTGCAGGAAAAAAACAAAAGGCATCCAATTATAAAGAAAGGATAAAATTATCTCTGTTCACAAATGACATGCTTCTATATATAGTCAATCTTTTAAAACACATGAAAAAAATTATAATAGCTAGCAAATTAGATGAGCAAATTTACAGGATAAGTGTTCAACGAACAAAATTGGTATATATATATTATGAACTAACAATGAATAATTCATCGAGGATATTAAGAAAACAACTTTAAAACAGCAGCAAAAATAATAAAATATAGAATAAATTTGAGTGACGAATAATAAGACTTGTAAACTGGAAACTATAAAACATTGCTGAAAGAAATTTTAAAAGACCTAAATAAATGTAAATATATACTATATTCGTGGACTGAAAGGCTTGATATTGTAAAGAAAGCAATAATTACAAAAAATAAACAATGCAATTCCAATTAAAATTAAAATTAAAATAGCCTATTTATAAAGATGGAAAATGATGATCCTAAAATTCATATAGAAATGCATGAGAGCCTCAAATACTAAAAACAAAAATGAATAAGATACACAAAGTTGGAGACTTATACTTTCCAATTTCAAAACACACTACAAAGATATGCGAGTCAAAACCATGTAGTAATGATATAAGAATAGATATATGAACCATTGTAACGTAATTGAGAGCCCAGAAATAAAATCATACGTTTATAGTCAATTGATTTTGACAAAGCTACAAAGAGCACATAATAGAAAAAGAAACTTTTCAATGAATAGTGCTGGGAAAGCTATCCTTATGCCAAAAAACGAAGTGAACTCTTACCTCATACTATATATATATAATTAGTCAAAATGTATCAAAGATCTAATGTTAAACTATAAAAAAATCAAACTAAATAGCTCTTACAATAAAACTTAGAAGTAAATCTTCATTTCTTGGTTTTAAGCAATGAATTTATAGATATGATACAAAATGTCTAAGGAACAAAAGAAAAATCTGGATTTCATTAAAATTAAAAGACTTTTATGACACTAAGTATAAGAGATTTATGTACCCACATCTTTATTGTAGCATTATTTGCAATAGACAAGAACTGGAAACAACCTAAGTGCCAGTTGACAGATGACTGAATAAAGATGTGGTATATATAGAATCATACTCAGCTATAAAAAAAAGATCAAATCCTGCCGTTTGAAATAATATGAATGGACATATAGTGTATTATACTTAGTTAAATAAGCCAGAGAAAGACAAACAACACCATATGATTTCACTCATGTAATACATAAAGAAACAAGTGAATGAACTAAATAAAACAAAAATAAACTTTTAGTCTATAAGATCAAATTAGTGTTTACCAGAAAGGAAGAGAAAAGAAGCTGACTAAATCAAGTGAAAAGTGTCAATTGTACAAGAAAGGAGTTAATTGTACTTACAGTGATCAAATTAATGTCATATATACAGATGTTGATTTATGATGTTGCATGCCTGAAACATAATATTATAATGCAGTGATACAGCAATAAAAAATTTTAGAAACAAATATCATTTGTGTAATTCTCTCTGATCCAGTTATCCTACCTCAGGGTATTTGCCTAAAGAATACCAAAATGCTAATTAAAAGAGACATATGCAGATCACCTAAAATGGCAAATGTGGTCATTCCTTCCTTTGCTTTTAAAGGATACAACTAATCTTTATCTGTACAAGTGATTCCAGCAGGGAGCCCTTCAGCAACTCAGGAAAAACTGACTGCATTGACAAGATAAGCCTGGAAAGTAGCATGCATCTGAGTGACTGAAGGTGGGTCCCAACCTTGAGGCCCAGGGAAAGAGGACTGAAAATTTTTGGTTGCACATATGCTTGGCTTGGGTGAAGCTCAAAGAGCAAGCGTTGAGGTCAGAGTTCCAGTTTCCATACCAGACAAAAATCTACAATGTGTAAAAAGGAGAAGGCCATACTCCTACTCATTGACCTCTTGGCAGATTTACACCAGCAAAGAAGAGTTCCAAAAGCACAGTGAATAGACTACCAGACCAGTTCTTAAATATCTCAGAAAAGGGTTGACTCCAGTGCAACCAACACAAAGTTCCCCAAACCTTGCAGCTTGCAAAAATAGCTCCATCCCACCATGGACTACCCTCCCAAACTCATCCCTCATCATCCACCTCCCTGGCTCAACAAAATAACCTTATTATGGAAGACCTTCAAAAATAAAAGCTATAAAATAAAAAGAGGATCATCCAACTATAAAACAAAATATAATCAGATCAGGTGCAAGGCTCCCATTGGAAAGAAAAGAGCACAAGATACTTTGAAACCTCAAGGTATTAGGGAATCATAAGATGACACCTTACAAGAAACCAAATTAAAAGACATGGAGAATTATATCTTTTTAGTAGAAAATAATTCAAAGTGACAAATAAGAAGCTAACAGACTCAGAGGGTGAAAATACAATGTATAAAATCAAGAATACTGTAGAAAGTAATGGAAGCAGAACCAACTGAATAGAGGAAAGGATCTATGAGAAGGAGGATAGAAACGTAGAAAGGAGACAGCTGGAAGTGGAGAAATTAAATATTTAAAAAGTGAAGAAATATTCTGAAAGCTATCAAACTCTATTAGTATAAAGGCAACATAAGAATAATGGATATCCTAGAAGGTGAAAAGAGAAAGAAAAAAGGAGACAAAGAATATATTCAAAGAAACAGTTGCTGAAAACTGCTCAAACCTGAGGAAGGAACTGAACATATAGTCAATGAAGTCAGAAGAACTACCAGTTATCTAAATATAAAAAGGCCTAGACAAATGCATAAAATTGTGACACTATCAAGAGTCCAAGACAAAGAAAGACTATTAAAGGTGGTCAGGGAAAATAAATAGTATATAAAAGTGCATCCCTTGGATTTTTGTAAGACTTCTCAGCAGAAACATTAAAGGACAGGGAGGAGGGGAATGATATTCAAAATACTCCATGATAAAAAGTTCCTGCCAGAATATTATATCGTGCAAAATTCCCTTTCAGACATGAGAGATAAATAAAGGACTTCCCTGATGAACAAAAGCTGAAGAAATTCTGCCATGAGATCACCCAATGAGAAATGTTAAAAAATGCTCTTCAATCTAAATAAATAAAATGAAAGATCACAAAAAAAACTAAACAAGACAATAAATATGTAGACAAAATCAGGAAACAAAAGTCAAAATGACAATAAAAAAGCCTTCATATATCAATAATTATCCTGAAAGTAAATGGATTATATACACTAATTGAAAGCAAAGAGTGGCTGGGTGAATTTAAAAACAAAACCTAACTGTATGCTGCTTGCAAGAAACTCACTTAAGATATAGAGACAAACATAGACTTAAAGTGAATGCATAAAAAATGGTACTCCAAGTCAATAGTGACTCTAAAAGCAGGAACCACTGTATTCATATGAGATAAAATAGACTTCCAGTCAATAATGGCAGCAAAAGACAAAGATAGTCATTATATAATGATAAAGGGATCCATACAAAAAGAAAATATGAGTTACACAAATTCAATATGGAAATATGCAAACATATTGAGCAAATATTAACAGACCTAAAGGGGAGAGATTGACAACACAAAACAATAGTAAGGAATTTTAACACCCCACCTACAGTAGTGGACATATCATCCAGACATAAAATCAACAAGGAAACATTAACTTCAAAGGATTATGGCATTAAAATTAGATGAAGTGGACTTAATAGATCTCTAAAGAGAATTCAATCTAAAAACAATAGATTATACATTATTTTCAAGTGTTCATAGAACATTCTCAAGGACAGACTATATATTGGGACACAAATCAACTCTCGATGAATTTACAAAGACGGAAATCTCATCTTGCACCTTTTCAGAAAAAAAGGCTTAAAAGAAGAAATCAACCAAGAGAGAAAAGAGGGAGAGACTCAAAGGACTAGATGATAAATAGCAAGTTATTGAACAACTGTTGGATCACAGGAAATCAAAGGTGAAATTTAAAAAAAATACATGGAGTCCAATGAAAATGAAGACATGACATCAGAACCTAGGGATGTTGGCGCATCTTGACGGCTTAGTAGAAACGGCCACTGGGCATAGTCCTTATACATCCCAAGGACCCAGGTTGAGACCCAGGACTCAGGGGAGGGAGCAACCAAGATGAACAACTAAATAAAATAAATCGAATTTTTTTAAACCTATGGGATTCAGTGAAAACAATATTAAGAGGTAAATTAATAGTAGTATAATCCTCCCTGAAGAAGCAATCACAAATAAAATATTTAATCCTTCACCCAAGGGAACGAAAAAAGAAGAAAAAATGAAACCAAAAGTTAGTAGAAGAAAGGAAACAATAAAACTTAGAAATAAATGAGATAGAGTTCAAAAAGATTATTCAAAAAATCAATGAAAACAAAGGATGGTTCTTTAAAAAGATAAACAAAATACACAGATCACTAACCAGACTCACAAAGAGAGAGAAAATACAAATAAGATTTAAAAATGAAAGAGGAAAACAAGAGAATATTATAAACACCTATGTGGCAACAAATTGAATAACCTAGAAAAATATGGACAAAGAAGCCAAATAATGAAAGCAATCCTGAGAAAAAAGAACAAAAGTAAAGGTGTCATGGTCTCCTTGATTTCAAATTATACTACTAAGCAATATTAATCAAGTCAGCATGGTATTGGAATAAATAAATACAGATAACCGGATTAAACCGGGAGCTCACAAATAAACCTACATATATATGGACAATTAATTTATGGCCAGGGATTCAAGAGCATACACAGGGCAAAGACAGTCTCTTAATTAATGGTATTGTGAAAAGTCGACAGTTACTTTAAAAAGATAGAAACTAGATCATGACCTAAAATTAATCAAAGTAGATGAAAGACTTACATGAAAGTCCATAAAATTCATAGAAGAAAACACAGGCATAGAAGAAAACACTTGACACTGACTTTGAGATGTCTTTGATAATTCAACTCCAATGTCAAGAAATATGTAAGCCAAAATAAACAAATGGTATACATTAAAAAGCTTCTGCTTCACACATTGGTAGAGGTGCATTGGGTGGTCATGCATGGTCCACATACATCCCAAAGTTCCAAGTTCACACACCAGAGCAGGGGCAGCAAACAAGATGAACAAGTAAATTAAATAGAAATGCTTCTTCCTCCTCTTTCTGCCTGCTTGCCTACATTCCTACCTATACCTTTCCTTTAAAAAAAGATGCACAGCAAAGGAAACTCTCATCAAAACAAAAAGGCATCCTACTGAAATGAAGAAAATATTTGCACATCATACATCCAACAAGGGGTTAATATCAAATATATATAAAGAACTCATAAGACTCAACAATGAAAAACAATCTAAATAAAAATGGACAAAAGATCATAATAGACACTTCTCCAAGGAAGACATACCAACAGATACATGAAAAATATTCTACCTCTCCTTTTATTAAGGAAAAGCAAATTAAAACAATGAGATATTGCCTCACATCTTGAGAGTGGCTATTATTCAACTTGAAACAACAAATGTTGGTGAGGATGCAGAGAAGGGTACCCTTATACACTGTTGGTGGGCATGTAAAATGGTGCAACCATTATGGAAAGCAGTATGAATAGTCTTCAAAAAATTGAGAATGGAAATTTCATATGATATAGTTGTCTTACTCCTTGTTATTTACTTTAAAATCACAACACTAATTCACAGGGATATATGTATTCCTATGTTCATTACAGCGTTATTTACAATAGCCAAGCTAGAAACAATCTAAGTGCCCAGTGACATATGAGTGAATAAAGAAAATATGGTGTATATATGCAGACTGGAATTCTATTCAGCTATCAAAGTGATGAAATCCTGCTATTAACAGCAACATGGATGAGTATAGAGGGAATTACAGTTAGTGAGATATGTCAGAAGGAGAAAGACAGGCATTGTACGGGAGCACTCACATGTGATATATACAGAAACCAAACCAACAAATGAGTTAAATCAAGCAAAAATAGATTTTCAGTCCATAACATTAAATTACTGATTGCAGAAGGGATGGGAAGAGATCACGTAAATTGAATATTGGAAATCAAGTTGTGTAGTGAAAGAAGAACTGGAATGATGGTGGTGAACCTACTACATTATATACGGATGCTGATTTATGAAGCATACATGAAACCTATATAATATATTTATGCAATGTTCCTTCAATAAAATTAGTTTAAAAGAAAACAAATATTAAAAAGAAGAGATATGTGCACTTCCATGTTTCTTACATTATTTGCAATAGCCAGGGTTCGAAAACAAGCCACAAACAAATGGTTAAAGAAGTTCTAGTGGAGTAGTGGTTATGTTAATTGCCTCCAAAGGAGCCAAGCCACATACTCCTGGGTGGGGGTGGGGGTGGGAGGGGTGTACACACAACCAGTGTGAACAACTAAATGAAAATGAAATGAAAGTGCTTCTTCCTCCTCTCTCCTCCTGCCTGGCTGCCTACTACCATTCATCCCTGCCTGAAACTTTCCTTTAAAAAAAAAAAAGCTGTGGTATATGTACACAATGGAATAATAACCACGTATTTTCATAAATAACTTAAATTCTTCCATTTGCAACAATATGGATGGACCTAGGGGATGTCATATTTAGTGAAAGAAGTCAGAAAAAGACAAACACCAAATGATTTCACTCATATGTATTACATAAAAAATACAACAAAAATGAACTAAATAAAACAAAAATAAACTTTTAGATGACAAGTCCAAATTAGTGGTTATCAGAAGGCTAGGCGAAATAGGGGTGGGGGGGGGTGGACAAACTGAGTTAAAAGGATCACCAATATGGTGAAAATAAAATTGGACTTTTAGTGATGAACATAATGAAGTCTATACAGATGCTGATTTATAATCATGCACACCTGAAATCCATATAATGTTATATGGCAGTATTACTTCAACAAAGAAAAAAGATTATAAACAAAAAATAATCAAATTGAATTGAAAAAATTATTTGTTCATCAAAGGACACTATCAAGAAATTGAAAAGAAATCACAGAATATGAAAATATATGGGCAAATCATATATAAGGGATTAAAATCCAGAATACATGAGGAACTCCTACAAATCACAGTAAGACAAACAACCAAATTTTAAATGGGTATAAAGCACCCCGCATTGTTCAGGTAGCTAAGGTGCAGGCGATGAAAGCCCTGGACCTGTGTTCAATAACCAGGGCTAAAAAAATTACCTGAAAACAAATTTAGAGACTTTTGGTCGAGATGGCACCCTGGTAGCAGCGAGACTCATATCCTTCCCACAGTGCAACTAGGAATCTACCTAATTTCCAGGGAAAAAATGAGGAAAAGCAGACAGAGTCTACAGAAACACAACAGTAAATATGACCATAAAGGGTAAACAAAAAAATCAAGGTTCAGAACTACACTACAGATTCAGGAATCGTGATTCAGGCCACTGTGGAGGGGTGGTAATACAGGAATAACTATACTTCTCAGGAATCATGAAAGCAGCAGAGAGCCCACCCAGGAGGACCAGGACACAAAAGTGGGGGAGAGAGTCTCGGCACAGAGTGGAAAGAGGACCCATTTTCCCTGTGGTTTGAATGGGAGGCCTGGCAAGAAAATTATACTGGGAACCAACATAACTGTAAGATAGTTAGGAGAATCCCCCAACCCCTCATCTTCCCACCATATTGCCCTGGAGCAGCAGAACCCACCCACTGGAAATTCTGCCCCCAAGTTTAAAGGAAGAACAGTGTGGGAAGAGGCAAAACTGCCAGCTGATTGCTGATTGTGGGCCAACAACAAGGTGATTTGTTGTGGTTTGGAGTTAGGAAGCTGGAGGAAGGTTCTGCATCCCCCACACAAACTCCAACCCCATAGGCTGATCTCTCAGGCAGCAACAGAGGATCAACATAAGAACTTAAACAAATCCAACCAGTGGTGATGCCACAAAACTCAAGAAACCCCAGTGCTCAGAGCAAGATCCAGACTTACTCGATGCCAGTTAATACCCTACACAAGGCCATCACTCCAGGAAAACCTAATCCACAGAAATATAAACAGAAGGACAAACGGAGCAAAGACAGGGAAATAAGTGTCAAATGATGGATCCAACCAAAAACTCAGGGAAAAATCTAAATATAGCAGATGTCTGCAAACTACCTGAGGATGACTTTGGGGCACCATTGATAAACATACTCATAGAAAATAAGAAAACAATAGAGGAAGAAAAACAAAAAAGAGAGGAGAAATTAGGCAAGATATCAAGGAAATAAATAATACGATAGCTGAACTACAGAACTCAATAGAAGGACTCAAGAATCAAATGGATGAAGCCTCCAACAGAATCAGTGAGCAAGAAGACAGGACAGAGGGATGCACTCAGCAAACCAGTAAAGAGATGCATAAAAGAATGCAAAAAAATGAACATAGCATTCAAGACCTATGCGATAACATCAAAAAGAGCAACATTCCCACGATAGGGATCCCAGAAGGGAAAAATAAAGAGGAGAAGAAACTGTATTAGAAGAAATCATAGCTGAAAATGTCCCTAACATGAAGAATGAAGAGCTTCCAGACCCAGGAAGCTCAAAAAATTCCTAATAAAAGAAACCCAAGCAGGAGGAGGATGGAGAGAAAATGGCATCCATGGATTGCAGTACCTACAGCCAAGTTGCAGCCAAAGTCACTCAACAATCTGCATAAACTACCCAGGCATATAGGCAACAAAGTTATGGACAGCCCACTGATGTCAGCTATACTCCATCTCTGACCACTGTAACCTATGGGCAGGCCACCTATGTAACTTCTTATAGACAGACACCCACTGGCTATATTACTCCTACTGCTCCCCACCCCCGGCATATAGTTAGCCTGTCCAGAAGTACGGGACTGGTTTTTATGATACAATCACTGCTACTGTCACTACCACTCAGGCTTCTTATGCAACTCAGTCTGCATATGGCACTCAGCCTGCTTACCCAATGTATAGGCAGCAGGTGGCAGCCACGGCACCCGCAAGACCATAGGATGCTAACAAGCCCACTGAAACTAGTCAACCTCAATTTAGCATAGGGGGTTACAACCTGCCCAGTCTATGATATGGACAAAGTGACTACAGTTATCTCCTGGTACCTGACAGGCACCTCACCACCATCTTATACTGCTACCAGCTATTCCTCTACACAGCCGACTAGTTATGATAAGAGCAGTTACTCTCAGTAAAACATCTATGGACAGCTGAGCAGCTATGAGTTAGCCTCATGGATGTCGGGATTCCTGGTGGAATGTTCAGAGGGGGTTGTGGTGGAGACAGAGGTGGCTTGTATGGCATCCAGGGTATGGACCAAGGTGACTTTGATGGAGGAAGATGAGGTGGCACTGGGGGCACCTCAGGCCCATTGATGTAACAGATGGGAAGAAGAGGCAGGCACAGAGGACCTGGAATAATGGATAAAGGCGAGCACCATCAAGAACACAGAGACCATCCCTACTAGCCACAGAGACCCTGCAGAGCTGCATTGACTACCAGATTTATTTCTTAAACCAGAAAATGTTTTAAATTTATAATTCCATTTTTATAATGTTAGCCACAACATTATGATTGTTCCTTGTCTACATTTTATTTAGTATTTTTCACAATCTGTGAAGAAACATTAAAACAAGTTAAATGGTAGTGTGCCACGTTTTTGTTTTCCTTCTTTTAAAGATGGTTGTTTAAGTAAGATTAAATATTGGGAACCCTTGTGAGCATGGTCAGTATCATTGTGGAAAACCAAGAGGGCCTCTAACTGCAGCAATGTTAGTGTTTTTTATGTCTGTTTTTTAATAAAATTCCAAATGTTTATTAAAATAAGAAACACAAGCAGAACTACACCTAGACATATTGTCATCCAAAATGTCAATATTAGCATTCAGAACTGAAGAAATGATTAAAAAAAAGCTTTCCAAAAAATAAATAAAGGATGCTCTATAAATTGTAAATAAACCTCAATTAAAAACAGTAAGACAGCAAATATAAAAAGTGGGGAGTAGAAGAGAACAAAAATGAGGAGGGTTAGAATGAGTGTAAGACTACTCTGTTATCAAATAAAAATAGAAAATAAACATAGAATTCCTAAGGTTAACTTCAGGGTAAACTCAAAATACACCTCCAGGGAAAAAGCAAAGAAGGAAACAAAAAGAGAAACCAATCAAAACACAACTACATCCAACCCACCTAAGAAGAGAAAGAGGAAAACAAAGGTACTGTCTGGAACAACACACGGAAGACAAATTACAAATAGACCATAAACAGCTACATATCCATAACCACTCTAAATAATCACATTAACAGACTGAACTCACCAGTCAAATGACACAGAGTGGTCAAATGGATTAAAAAGCATAACCCGACCTTCTGCTGCATTCAGGAAATTCACTTTCTTTCAAAATAAAAAAGACTCAAAGTCAATGGTTGGGGGAAAAAAAGCAGGAATGGCCACATCTGATAAAACAAACTTCCCACTAAAATGCATAACAAAAGACAGTAATTATATGTCTTTTATATAATTATATGATAATTAAGGGGTCAATTCAGCAAAAATACATAATGCTTATATATGCACCAAATGAAGGAGCGTGAAAATATATCAAGCAAGTATTATTAGAACTGATGAGAGACATCGACAGAAATATAATAATAGTACTTGAATATCCCACTTACAACAACGGACAGAGCAACCAGGCAGAAAATTAACAGGGAAACAGCAGCTTTAAATCATCATTTGGAACAATTAGGTCTAATATACATATACCAAACACTTCATCTGACTGCAGATTTCACTTTCTTCTAAAGTGCGCATTGAACATTCTCAGAAATAAATCATATATTATGACACAAAACATGTCTCAACTGAAAGGTTTTTTCTGAGCTACGCGAGGAAAGAAAGTCAATTAGACAAGAAGTCGAATAGCCAGGGCTTTATTGGGGTTTGCGCACCCGGGCGAGGTTCTCCGGTCCGCAGAACGAGGGCCGGGGAAGTCGCACCCCAACAAAGGGAAGCGCGATCTTTATGCAAAAGAATTTCGCGGGCTTCATACGTGGCGATTGGGGATTGGTCCTGTGATTCCAGGTGTGGTTTCGTCAGCTTCCTTTTTCCCGGGTATGGCCGCCATTTTGTCCTTCTGGGCCGCCATTTTGTCCTTCTGGGCCAGCCTAACATCAACGAATTTATAAAGATTGAAATCATACCCAGAATCTTCTCTGATCACAATTGTTTGAAACTAGCAATCAACCTCAAAAAGAAAGCTGGAAGACTCCAGATTAATTGGAGATGAAACGATATGCTTCCGAATGACTCTGAGTAAAAAAGGAAGTCAGAGATGAACTTAAAAAATAAAGAGACAAATAAGAATGAAAACATGAACTATCAGAATCTATGGGATGCTACAAAGAGGAAAGTTCATTGTAACCAGGTCAACCTCAAGAAACAAGAAAAATCACAAATAAACAATTTAACGTTTATTACAAATAGAGAAAGAAGAACAACTAAAGCCAGAAATTAGTAGAAGAAAGGAAATAATCAAAATACGAATAGAAATAAATGAAATAGAAAACAAAACGATTATTCTTTGAAAAAATAAAACAAAATTGAGAAACCATTGGCTAGAATCATAAAAAGAGAGAAACTCATAACTAGAATCAGAAATGAAAGAGAAGTTAAAACACATATGACAGAAATATAAAACATCCTAAGAGAGTACTATGAACAGCTCTATGCCAACTACGTAGACAACATTAAGGACAAGGTCAGATTTCTAGAAAAATACAGTCTTCCAAGCTGAACATGGAAGAATTGGAAAACCTGAACAGAACAATCACAAGGAAGGAAACTAAAGAAGTAATCAAGAGTCTTCCTAAAAATAAAAGCCCAGGACCAGATGACTTTTCTAATGAGTTTTACCAAACTTCAGAGAATTAACACCTATTCTTTTCAAACTCTTCCAAAGTATTGGAGAACAGAAAACACTCCCAAATACTTTCTATGAGTCTGTCAATACTCATTGCTGCTACGTAGCATTGTACTGGAGGTCTTAGCCAGATCAAGTTGGCAATAAAAACAAAAGGAATCCAAATTGGAAAGGAGGAAGTAAAACTATCAAGTTGAAACAGGGAATTGGAAAAACTTTTATTTACTGGGTTACTCTGAAGACCACTGAGCCCTGGGGTTGGGACTTTCTAGATAATCCTCTGGTAGTGAAACAGAAACCTTGGACCCGCCCAGTGGGACCTTGGCTGGAGGGGTTTCTGTAAGTCTGCTGAGATCTAGGAAGAAGTTAAATGTGAACAGAATAGCTTAAGACCTTTAGGGTGTGACCTTTATTTATGCAAACTGACCTCTACTTTGGACCACTTATGCACAAATCCTGACACACCCGACACACTCAGGGGCTCTAGGAGAATTGCAGATTACACCTAGTATAATGGAAAAAAATGTTAAAAATGTGACTCTATGGAAGCCATGATTGTGCATGTCGAAAATTATTAACTACCTTTGTTCTCTGCACCTCTCTGTATGCCTATATAAACCCTGAGCTGTGTACACAGACCACCATATGATTTGAGTGTTTTACTCCTTGCAGTCGTCGGCTTAATAAATCTCCTCCTAAATTAATAATTCCTGGCATGTCCCTTTGATCTCATTGGTTACTTTGTAAAAATGTGAAGATGACATGATTACATACATTGAAAACCCTAAAAAACTGTAGAAAAAACTACCAGAACTAATCAACAAATAAAGTGGCTGCCTAAAAAATCAATGCACAAAAATATCCATTGCTTTTTTGTATACAAGGAAAACCCAAAGAAAATACCCAATTGCATTAGTCATCAGAAAAGTTCAGTTCAAAACCATAAAGAAGTACCAATACACACACACTAGGATGACAAATAATAAAAACATATCAGATCATTTAGCTGGGACTTCTGGCCAAAATGGTGACCTGGTAGGAGTGAGACTCATGTTTTCCTCACAGAGCAACTAGAAATTCACCTATTTTTCAGAAACAAACACTGAGGAAAAGCAGGCTGTAGAGACACAACAGCAATCACGACAACAAAGTGTAGGCGAAAATGTCCGGTTTCAAAGCTAGATGCAAGACTCAGAATTGGCATTCCGGCCAAGGCAAAGGGGGTGGAACTGTGGGAAAAACTGGTCCTCCCAGAAATCACAAAAGGAGCAGAAAGCCTGCCCATTGGAATCTGGACACAGAGCTGGGGGATAGGGTCTAGGCACAGACCAGAAGAGGCACCAGTGCTCTGGTTGTTTGAACAGGAGGCCCAGAGAGAAAATTACACTGGACTCTGCCATAACCAGAGGCAGCAAGGAAAATCACCCATTCCCACCCACCCCCTCCCACGGTATTGCCCCATTGCCCCAGAGCCACAGGACCCACCCACCAGAAATCCAGCCAAGGAGAAATCCCACCAACTGGAAATCCTGCCCTCAGGCTTAAAGGAAGAAGAGAGTCTCCCAGAGGGGAAAACCATCAATGCTACCCACTAGTGCCACCTTGTAGGTGTAGGTGAAACTGCAGCCTGATTGCTAATTGTGTGTCAATAGCAAGGAGATCATTGCAGTTGGGAACTGAGACATTGCAGGAAGGCTCTGCATCCCCCACACAAACTCCAACAACATAGATTGAAATTTCAGGCAGCAACAGAGGGCCCACATAAAGACATCAACAAATCTAACCAATGGTGACACCGCAAAACTCAAGAAATCCCAATGTCCAAACCAAGATCCAGACTTATTCAGTGCAAGTCAATACCCTACACAAGGGCTTCACTGCAGGGAAACCAAATCCACGGAAACATAAACAGAATGCCAAACAGAGCAAAGACACAGTGAAATATGTATCCAGTTAAAAACCCAGGGGAAAATCTGAATGTAACAGATGTCATCAAACTACCTGAGGATGAATTTAGGGCAAAAGTGTTAAACATCTTCACTGAAATCAAGAAAAAAACAGAGGAAGAAAAAGAGAACAACAGAAGAGAGAGAAGAAATGAAGCAACTCTAAACAGACGTCAAAGAAATAAAGAACACAATAGCTGACAAAAAGAATTCAGTAGAGGGACTCAAGAATAGGATGGATGGAACCACTGACAGAATCAGTGAACTAGAAGATAAGGCAGAGGAGTGCACGCAAGCAAACCAACAAATAGATAAAAGAATGCAAAAAAAAAAATGAAGATAGCATTTGAAACCTATGGGATAACATCAAAAGAAACAACATTCACATTATCCAGGTCCCAGAAAGAGAAGAGAGGTAAATGTGTACATAAACTGTATTTGAAGAAATAATAGCTGAGAACTTCCCTAACCTGAAGAATTAAGGAAGACTCCAGATCCAGGAAGCTCAAAGAGTCCCTAATAAAAGAAATCCAAGCAGACCTAACCAAGACACATTGTCATTAAAATGTCAAAAATATAAGATAAAGAAAATATCTTAAAAGCATCCAGAGAAAAACAAGTCACATACAAAGGAGTCCCCATAAGATTGTCAGTGGACTTCTCAACTGAAATTCTACAGGCCAGGAGGGAATGGCATGATATATTCAAAAGATTGAACAAAAAGAATGAATTTTCAACCTAGGGGACTATAGCCTGTGAGATTATCATTCTGAACTGAAGGAATGATTAAAAAAAAAAAAAAAGCTTTTTCAATAAGCAAAAGTTAAAGGAATTTATCACCACAAAACCAGTTCTACAAAAATACTAAAAGATGCTATATGAAGTGTAAAGAAACCCTACTTAAAAACAATTCTGAGACCTATTTATCCATGTTCATTAGAAATATTTGGTCTGTGATTTTCTTTCTTGGTGATGTCTTTGTCAGCTTTTGGTATCACTGTGATGCTGGCCTCCTGGAGAATGTGTGGGAATGTTCCCTGTTCTTCAATATTTTGGAAGAGTTTGAGTAGAATAGGTTTTAATTCTTCTTTAAGGTTTGGTGAGACTCATTGAGAGAGCCATCTGGTCCTGGGTTTTTATTTTTAGGGAGTCTTTTGATTATCTCTTCAATTTATTTACTTGCAATTGTTCTGTGGAGCCTATTCAAGAACTTGGCATATTATCTTATTTAAGATAAGCCTATGATATAGATTTTATTTATCCCCATTTTAAAGATGAGAAAACATAGCTAAGAAATCTGCCTAAGGTAATACAGCATACAAGTGTAAGAGCCAGGTTTCAAATTTACGTTTTATGCCCAAATCCTTTGTGCTTAGTATTTTATCCTGTTTACTTTTATTATTATTGATATTGTTTTATTTGGAAAGCTAACACTATCCAACATTTTTTATTTTACTTTCATCGTGCCGAGTTTTTCTTTTTATTCACCTAATTCTTCTTGATATTTCCAATTTCTAACTTTTCTAAATTAAGGAATTATGATTCAAACTTGCATTGTGAATTTTATGTATTCTACTATATTCATTTTAAAGCTTAATTGTTTTGAAAATATGCAATATATTGTACTCTCCTGAGTTCCTTTTGAAATACGTATCTAATGTGATAAATTATGTTCTTTTCTTGGCCTGAAAAAAAATCATAAAAAATAATGAGTGGTAAAGGAAACTAAAACTCTGGTAGTGGGTGTAGTGTGAAATGCACAAACTGAGATGTGAATTCAATATCCTAAAAAGCATACGGTAATGTGAAATAATAAAATAAATGTATATAATATAATATATAAACATATATATAATGATTATATAATGAATATCCATATATCTACCATATTATTGAATTTTACTTGTTTTGAAATATATATAAAGTTAAGAAAGCATTTAAAAAAAATAATACAAGAAAATAAAGAAAGCCCCAGTTCTACTTCTCTGTGATACCACTGTCAAATTTTTGGTGTATACCCGCCTAATCATTTTCTAATTGTCTGTTTTTTTTTAATCCTACTATCAGTGTTATTTCTCTGTTTTCATATCAGTGCATTGCAAAGATTTTCCTTACTCAACAATTCTCAACAACTTTTTAATGGCTGAGTAGCTTTATTGTGGGTGGATATATAATCATAATATTTCTCATTTTGGATTTTCATTTGAATGAATATAATTGTAGCTGTAGAACTGTATACTTATCTTCTGCTTATTCATCTTTGTATACTTCCCTTGATCTCTAGTAAACTTACACATACAAAAGGTATTTGCAGTACGTCAAACGAGAGCTTAATCTCCATAATGCATTAGGGGCTCATATACCTCAACAACAAAAAAAGAAATGACTCACTCAAAAAATAGGCAGAAGTATTGAATAGACACCTATCTAGAGAAGACACCCAGATAACTTACAAACATCAAGAAATGATCTACATCACTCACATTAGATATGAAAACCACCTTGAGAACACACCTCACACTAATGAGAATGATCTTCACTAAAAAGACTAGAAACAAGTGTTGGAAAGGGTGTCCAGAAAAAAAAGGTCTTCTACACTGTTGGTGGGAATGTAAATTAGTGCAACCTCATTGGAAAACAGTTTGGTAATTCCTCAAAAAAGTAAAGATGGAGCTACCACTGGATCCAGTGATCTCACTTCTAGGAATACACCCAGATTGTACAAAAACATTAATATGGAAAAATATCTGCATATTTATGTTCATAGCAGCACAATTCATAATGAGCAAGGCATGGTAACAACCTAAATACCTGTCAACAATGACTGGATAAAGAAGCTGTGGTATATAAACTCAATGCAATTTTATGAAGCTGCTAAATAGAAGATTAAAGCATGTCCTGTGCAACAACCTGGATGGAACTGGAGGGGATCATGCTAAGCAAAATAAGCCAGAAAGAAAATGAGATGTCTAAGATGGTTTCGCTTCTATGTAGAGTATAAAGAAACAAAACCAAGGAACAGACAAATCTCAACAAAATTCACATCATGCAAAACTGTGGCTATCTGAGGGGAGGGAGGGGTAAGGAAAAGAGGGAGAGAACAAGACAGGTGGTAAAAACACTAGAAGTCTATTAGTGGGTATGATGTAAAGCATGCACAGACTGAGTTTGGGTTTCAGTATCCCAAAATGTATATATCATTGTAATAAAGGAAAACAGAGAAAATACATTCATATTACCTACACAATTTAATATCCAAGAGTTAATTTGCATGATAGAGGACAGAAATATAGGAAATATTGTTACATTCTGTCATACATATTATTTAGCCCTATTATTAATTACCAATTGAAAGGCAAAAAATATAATAAAACATTTACTTTAAAATGAAGCTTTTTCACATTTTATATTAAAATAATATTTAAGAAATATGCATATGATGATTCATGATATATTGTGCTATGCTATGGGTGTTTTCACCTAGTACAATTGTATCCCTGGTTGGCTCTCCAAATATTTGTCATTCCAATTTTAGTTATATTCGGATGAGAGATCAAGATATAAAGAATGTAACATTTTTAAAGTACACAGACAAAACACCATTAAATAGTGGTGACTTCTGTGAAAGAAAATGAGTGGTTGGAACAAGCCAGAGAATTTCTTTTTCCGTGTTTAAAATATATTCTTTAAATGTTGTACCCTGTGCATATACTACCCATTTGAAAGGGTGAAAATGATGGTTAATCTTATACAGTTTGCCCACGGTGAGGGCAGAAAGGCCCTTATGGATTGTGTGCTCATTGTTCCCAATGGAAACAATGTATTAAGAACAGTTTTGGGGGACCTACACGAAATTCAGGATGGCTGCACGGCAGACTACAGAATTAGACAGCACAGATGAGGTAAACTGGTTCTCCAACATGAAGGGCCAACTAAGCTCCAGAAATCATTATGAATGTGTGTGTGTGTCCATTAAAAATGTTTTAAGGAAAGGAATACAATCATTTGTTTTATGACTAAGAGATCTCTCTGGTCGTGTGGAAAATGTGTGGAGCACTATTTCCAGCAGTTATTTCTGTAGTCCTGGTAAGGTCGTTGGCTTGGACTGGTAGTGTGGGGACACTGGATAGAGATACAGAGACATGGATAGGTGTGGTGTGACTTTGGGACTTGCTGTTACTGAGTGTGAATTATGGGAGAAAGCGTAACATGGCTGAGTGCCGCTTCTGACCTGACCAAGATAAACAACTAAATAA